>CAICTM010000860.1:0-45253 GCA_903772945.1 Seminavis robusta
GAAAACAGCTTCGAAGGTATCGATCATGCAGGGAGAACTGAAGACACACAGTCTACGGCACCACACATGCTGGCTCTCACAACAACGCATCCAATCTTCTAATGTAATCCTTTGCCCAAGTCACTTCTTATGCCCATATGTCTTCATGTGCTATTGTTGATATTGGAGTTTCCTATCTGCACAAATACTTTCAGTGATGTTGACCAAAATTCTATCAGAAAAGCTTCCGAACCAATTATCCTAGAGGTATCGCTCGAGGTCGAGCATCGAGTACACGGCACTACTGTTTGGGAGACTTTGGATGAGAAGCAAATGTTGTGTCATTTCGGGAGCAGGCAGGTTCTTATTCATCCATGATCTTCCAAACAGACTCCTAAGCCCTCAAGCTTTCTTGTCCCATCAAGGACTTGACCCAAAAACATGCAAACTCAGCGATCACTTCAGAGTCTACCACGACCATGCTGAATGCATACGGGAGGAAAGAAAATGCTACAAATGAAGTTTGACTCCAGTTTTCTACCACGACTTACTCTGTTCCCAAAGGGAAAGGCACTCTCTTCTCTACAAGCAATGACTTCAGTTCACATACCAACAACCGGAACCTTTTCTATTTTGACAAAATCTGGCTGCAATGGCATTACAAGTTGGGACATCTGTCCTTCCCATGTCCAATCTCTTGGGTGGGTGGTTTCTTAGACAAGAAGGGTCTCGGTTTGCTTAGAAGCAAGGTCGGGGAGCATCCTAAATGTGCCGCTTGTCAATATGGAAAACAAGTCAGGCAACATGATCACACCACTGTCACCAAGAAGCTCCCAGACAAACAGGGAGCGCTCAAGAAAGAACAAATTGGAGCCGGGTATGACAACCTTTAGTGATCAATTGGAGTAAGAGTCAGAGGGAGATTGTTGCACACTGCCGGAAGGGAACAAGATAGCAATAAATTCTGTGGAACCTCAATATTTGTGATGCTGCATCGGCTGCCATCTTTGCCCACCACCAAGTTACATTGAATGCTCTGATTCTATCATGGCAAGGAAGCATACGAACGATGGTGTCTCGAACATGGGGTTGTGGTTCAATCATATACACTGACAAGGCATCTACAAAAGCAACATATGTCCAACATCTTAGGGACCACCATCAATCAATTAAATATTCTTGCGACCGGTGCCAAATGGCAGAATGGGGTTTCTGAGGGAGCCATTAGAATTTGTAGTAACCAAAGCTAGAACAATGATGATCCATGCTGCACTCTATGGCCGGAAGTGTGATGATGAATCCCTGTGGCCACTTGGCAGTCTTCATGCAGCTCACCTTTACAACCACACTCACGAATTCAGTTACTGGCATTGCTCCATTGAAATATTTTCCAGAACTTCAGTGATGGTCAAGTCATCAGAAATGCCCATCCATGGGGATGCCCTGCATATGTTTTGGAACCCCGGCTTACCAGTGAAGGAGAAAGATTCCAAAATGGCAGCCCAGGTCCAGGAGAGGACAATATGTGGCACCTCACCTGTCCATCAGAAAATATTGGTTTGATCCGCAACCTTACAACCGGATACCTTTCCCCTCAGTACCATCTTGTCTATGATGATTGGTTTGAAAACGTTTACTCGTTCAGAAGACAACCACCCCTAGAGTGGACCAAAATGTGCATCTTCCACGCTTCGAGACCCTATTGATGAGGACACTCCACCTCCCTTAGCAGACGAGTGGCTTACTCCAGAGGAAAAGGCCATCAACCAGCACCGATCTATATCTTCAGAAGCTTCGACATGGGAGAAAATTATGGCAGGATGACAAGAGCAAAGATAAAAGAGATGATCTCATTTTCAAGCTCCGTCTCCAGCACAGCCCCTGTTTCACACAGGGGATTCCAGATCGTCTGCCACCACCTCAGACTCAAAATTACCTCTTCTTGGGACAGGAGCCTCCCACATCAGCACTCCCACCACTGATGTCCACATCGAGCCAATCTCTGCCCCCTCGTCGTAATCCCAGTAAACAGCCCACAGCAAGAAGCCTGAACTCTGAAAATGGACCCAAAGTTGAAGACATATGCGCGTCCTTCATCCCTGTTGAGTTGTGCTTTAGCTTTGACCTTTGAGTTACTCCAATTTTGGGCACATGATGCAATCTCAGGTGAATGGTTATTCACCTTGACCAACACCCAGGAATCATTTCATCCTGGCATTCTTCAAAGCCCACTGGCTCTCAAGGCCAAAATTTCCAAAGACCCTGATCTCCCCTCTCTGAAGGAATCTCTGATGGGACCACATGCAGACCATTTCTGGGCAGCAATGGACAAGAAATTGCCAGCCTTGAAGGCAAAGGGACTTGGCACATCGTACACGTTTTCTATGCCCTCACACCTAAAGGCGGTTCCTGGAACATGGGTGCAACGAATTAAGAGGTTACCAGACGGACAAATTAAATAAGTTCAAATCTAGATGGTGCTGCAGAGGGACTTCAGTCCTATGAAGGTCGCGTACTCTCCACTTTGTTGCCCACCGTTAGAGCCGTTCTTCTTCTTGCAGCTGCCAATGGATGGGAATCGAGACAAGTTGATTTTACTCTTGCTTTCTGTCAAAGCCCTCAGCCTGTCGACCAGCCACTGTACATGGAATTGCCTAAGTACTATCGACCAAAGAGTATGAAGGACAGACTGGTTTTTGAAACTTGACAAGTCCATCTATGGGCAGACCGATTCACCCAAATTATTTTATGAGCATCTATGTCGCGGGATGATCCAACTTGGTTTCGAAACCTCGGCAGCAGACCCATGTTTGTTTATTCATAAGGAGCATCAACTCATGGTATAAATTATTGTGATGACCAAATCTGGCTCAGTCCAGACAATGATCTGATTGAGTCCTATGTTGGCAGCTCCAGAAACTTGGATATGACCTCACCATGGAAGAAAAAGGTGACATCTTTTGGATTCCTCGGCATTAATTTTGAAAGACAGGGAGACAATGTTGAGCTTACTCAAAAAGGGCTCATCAATAAAGTCATCGAATATACTGGTATGTCTGACGCTAGCAAGAAGCTTTCTCCTGCCGCCACCGATCCTCTCGGAGCTGACAAACTGGGGCCCCATTTGAAGAAGAGTGGAGCTACCCAGCTGCAGTTGGGATGCTGCTTTATATTGCGTCGAACACTCGCCCAGACATCACATTTAGTGTGCACCAGGTGGCACGATTCAGTCACAATCCCAGGCATTCCCATGCTCAAGCAATCAAACGTATCATTCGGTATCTGATTGGCACAAGTGACAAAGGCATTTGTTTTAGCCCTAAACTTGATCAGGGACTTGATTGTTGGGTCGATGCTGACTTCGCCGGATTTATGGATATGAGGATGATCAGGATCCTGTGTCCGTCAAGTCTCGCACTGGATTTGTCTTGACTTTGTTTGGGTGCCCTATCATCTGGTCCAGCAAGTACAGACTGACATTACTTTGAGCTCCACTGCTGCTGAGTATGTGCCTTCAGCATGTCAATGAGGGAGCTGCTTCCTATGCGAGCTTTGCTCAAAGAAATTGGTAGCAAACTGAATATGCCGGTAATTACTGACAGTCTCGTGCGCTCTACAGTGTTCGAAGACAACCAAGGTTTGTCTCTTGTTGAATGTTCCAAAATGTCTGCGCGCAACAAGTATTTGGCATTGAAGTACCACTTCTTCAGGTCCAATATCGGGGAGTGAAGGGCATCGTGGCCAAGTATATTCCGACTCTGAACAACGGGCCGACATTTTCACTAAGGGTCTTCCGGCTCCACAGTTCGCTGTCTTCGAAGCTCCTCATGGGATGGTAATTTACCTCAGCACTTTGCTGGGGACTCTTCCTATCGTTTCTTGCTCCAGCTTCATTTCAGCTGTAGGGAGTGCGACGGGATACAGCTTACATTCAGCTTTCAGCTTTACAATTAGCAGGCTTATTCTAGAAATAATCAATAACTGCTCACTTATTTGGAAATACAAACTTTACATCTCTTAGATCCTTAGACTAGTCAATGCACAATGGTATTGTCGCAGTCACGGATCGATGTAACTCTCTGCCTGTGGTACCGTAGCTGGCTACAATGGCTGGATTGCATGTACTGTATTCATCATAATATGGATCCAAGTAGCGAGCAAACTGAGGAAACTGCAAACTGAGGAAATAGGAGACGAACGCTGAAAAAAGCTGAATTCCTAACTGGGTAGCACAGTGGCAGTCAAGT
Source organism: Seminavis robusta (assembly GCA_903772945.1). Classification (NCBI taxonomy): domain Eukaryota; phylum Bacillariophyta; class Bacillariophyceae; order Naviculales; family Naviculaceae; genus Seminavis; species Seminavis robusta. The sequence continues at coordinate 4,227 of CAICTM010000860.1, forward strand.
TTCAGTACTCCTCTGGGTAGGGTGATTTGTCCCTCACAAATTTTCACTTAGGCTAAGTGTTCGTAAATCCACTTAGGCTAAGTGAATTTACGTGAATCACTTAGACTAAGTAGAACACTTAGCCTAAGCAAAACACTTTGGCTAAGCAATACACTTAAGCTAAGTGGTGCTCTCCGAGACATCATCTTCTCAACAGCACAAGTCCCTGCAGCTTGTTGTATACACAAACTCTCTATTACTGCTGATCCTCATTCGCAATAGTAACAATATTGCCAGCAAGTGCTTTGGGGCTGTGCAATGAGGGAATGATGGCCACACCAAAGGCACAACTAACGACCAACAACTCTCAGATGGTAGGAAAATACACTGAACATTTATTTGGAAACATCGGGAACATCCAAAATTTTGCAAGTGCACAAGAAAGCAACATCATTTGTACACCGGAATAGTACTCACAACTCCTGAGGAGTATTAATACTTTCGGACTTCCACCCTGGAACTGTAATAATTCCCAATCGTACGGAGTCTCCCTTGGCACTTTTTTATTGTTGCGTATTTACATTATAGCCAAGGGTGAAAGCCAGATTAATAGTATGCTGCCATGTATGGATGATACCATCCTCCAGGGAAATCGCAACCTGGATCTAAATCTCAGTCTCAGCCCAATTGAACTCTTTCTTGTGAAGTTCCTTGAGCAGTTTGCAGGAAGCCTTGCATAAGGCGGAGGATATGGTGGGTGATGGTTGTATTGGAACTTGTGTGTTTGCGCTTTGTTTACAGCAAGCTGCAGGGACTTGTGCTGAACTTGTGCTGTTGAGAAGATGCCTTGGAGAGCATCACTTAGCCTAAGTGTTTCGCTTAGCCTAAGTGAGTTGCTTTGTATGGCTTAGCCTAAGTGTATTGCTTAGCCTAAGTGTATTGCTTAGGCTAAGTAAAACACTTAGCCTAAGTGGATTTTCGAGCACTTAGCCTAAGTGAAAATTTGTGAGGGACAAATCAGGCTACCCGTACACGTACTACTGGTAGCTAGTACCGGTGGGTGTGGAAGGTCAGGTTGTGCGAGCCCGCTCGCTTCCTCGACTCGACTCGACTCTGACTCGACCCGACTCGACTCTCCCCAGGGGTATGGGGCAACTATAGGATTTAGATACACAACACGCCACTGCCACACTCTAAATAGCATGGCAGTTACATGCAGTTACGTTTCGTGCAGTTACATTATGTGCAGTTACGTTTTACTGTGGATATTAGTGTACTAAGTTACATGCAGTTACGTGCAGTTACGATTGACTACGTACAGTTATGCGTAGCTACGCTCAAACATGCATTCCGAAACACACTGTAACGAAATCCATAAGTTGCCCCATACCCCAGTCCTCACATTTATTTATTTCCAGCGCCCAAAGATTGAAAACCTACGAAGAAAATTCGTGGCACATCCAAGCATGGCCAGCTCAACCGTATGTATCTCATTATTCTTGGCTACATCATTCATATCGCTTGCACCACTAAATATGATGCCGGTAGCCACTTGATATAATTATGAATTGGAAGTAAGGATCAAGGCCAAAGCTGGTTTCGACCGAGTCTACACCGTGCAGGTTCCTTCTTGCATGATCAGCAGAACCTCAGAACCTTTGGGATGAGGATGGCCATCGGGCTTTGGGCTGGAACTAACCATAGCTTCTGCTGGTGGCCAAGTGAAGCAACCTTGGAGTCTTCTTGTATCCAAATAAATCCGTCATTTCGGTTGGACATTTTTGTGCCTGCATTGATTATTCAGTTTCTCTTGAACCTGAAGCCTCTGACAGTGCGCTGGTTTGGCCCTTTAGCTCAATGAATCTGGCAAAGAGGAGATGAACAGCCAGAGGAGACTCTTCCTGCGACACTCGGCAGAGCATGGTTCATCTGGAGATTTACCATGACAGGTCTTGCTACTGGTGTGTACAGAAAAGAATTTCAACTCATGGTGAGATATTTTCGTACAATATGCCCTCCAACAATCACACCCACAGAAACAATGGGGCAACCTGAACTACCGCCTGGTGACACAGGTAGGTGGTGGTGTACTGTTAGCAGCTGTTTATGCCCATGTCGTAGGTTTGCCGTTATTTTGGGCTGGCAGAAGCATAGCTGCTGAGAAGGGTATTTGGTGTGCTACGCGACTCTGCGAGACATGCGTTTCAAACGTGTCGTCTGTTAACGCATCTTTCCAATGTCCAGATTGAACTGATCTTGTGTAACCTTGACTGGTGATACGTCTCATCTATTCGAACGTGCGATGACGATAGATAGGGTCTCGCCGACGCAATCGCAGCACAAAACCAAAAGAGGCTGGCAAGGAATCTTCAAAACCCAAAACCCAATCAAAATGATCTTGAGAGATCTGTTTCTTGAACGATCCAGCCCGTGCCTTCACACCCACGTCAGGGCGGCGAGGATGGACAAAGATGGGTACGTCGCAACTATCAAAGAACTGGTGGCCACTGGGGCAATGGCCGATGTATCCAGCGCTGTCAAGGCAAGGGTGCTTGCGGCTCTTCATATTTGTTCCGAGCACTCCGCCTTGACTAGCTTCCTCCGCCAGTGCGAAGTCACCGATATCTTCAAAGGTCTCCTCCTCCTTGACCGTCCTCGGTCCGCCAGGCAGCTTCGCAAGAAGATTCAGCAGATTGAAAACGAACACCCGGAGCTTATCGTGAAAGATGACACGGAGGAACGCTGTGGCGACGGCGGGCCACCGGAAGAACCCACGGACGAGCAGAAGAAACGCAAGCGCACTCGCATGATTGACGTGTATCGCAAACGGCTCAAAGCCGTGGAGAGCGAGCTCTCTGTAGCTCGTTGTCAAAGCGGTTGGTGCTGCGAGCACAACATGGACTCCCACATTGACACCGGCGTCCAAGAGCAGATCGATTCGGCCTCGGTTTCTGGGGCATTGGCTCGCAAGGTGAGGGATTGGGCAAAGGAAACACTAAAGGCCGACTTTTTGGAGTTCGTCATGTTATCACTGCCTTCCGAGCCGTGGCGAAACGTTGCTGATCTTGTTCATTTCAAACCCGGCGACTTTGCAGTGCCGTACTTTCTCGCCGACGTATTTGGGCAGAAGATTCCAGAGGATTCCTTTGTTGCTCAAATGCGCGGGCTTGCAGGAAACGGAGAGGAGCTCACCGCAGCATTCCTAAGAATTGCTGAGAGTTTCCCTGTTCAAGTCCGACGCCAGTATTCGTTCCTCCGCACGCAACCCAGGTTGTTGGCAGAGGCGTCCATTGTGGAGTACCTAGCGCAACACATCCCATTGGAAACCGTGCTGTGGTTTTTTGAGGAGTTGTACCAGACTTCTCGAAAGTGCGAAACCATCCTCAAGAACCGTCTGGGGAATGAGGAGGATGCTCTGGCCGAGTCTCTGCAGAGCAACAAGAGCAAGGCAACGTACGGGAAGTTGGTGGAGAGAATCTTCAAGTTCGATAGGATGCGTCTCAAGGTTGGTGGGTTCCTGATGCCTCTTGCCAATCGTCGGTTGGGCGAACTGAAGGAGCGGTATTCCGCCGTTGCCAACTTGTTGAGGGTTGCCGTGTTTGGTGATGCTTCGGCTAGCATGCAGCGGGCTGTTGAGGCATCCACGATTTTTGCCAGCATGGTGGCTTCAATCTTTGATGGTGAGCTGAGTTTCTTCAGTTATTGCTTGATCCGTTCGCCCCATGCCAAGCCGAGCAATGTGGAAGAAACAATGGCTGTGTGCCACAAGATCCGCGCGAACAACTGCACGTCTTTGGCGGCAGCCTTGTGGCCTTACTATGAGGCCAAGAAGGTTATGGATTTGTTTGTCATGGTCACAGATGAAATGGAGAATACATCTTGGAATGGTCACAGGTTTGCATCTCTTCTTGCCTTGTACAAGAGGGAAGTCAACCCCAATGCGCAACTCATTGTTGTATGCGTTGGGGATGGCGATCTCCACTTCCGAAGCAGCCTGGGCGCGAATGGAATTAGATATAAAACAATGGTGATTGATGGCAGTCGTCCTGATCTGACCAAGTTTGATAGTCTCCTGGGCCAGCTGGCAGCCATGTCCGAGGCAAAGGAACCCAGAGAGGGTGACATTGGTGAAAAGGTAGCAGAGGAGGATTCCACAAGTGGAGGCCCTGGAAGTGATGACTTTGTTCTTGTGAATTGATTTTATTTGGGATGATAAGAGTTAATTGGATAAGAGATCATGATTGCATGTTTTCAAAGCTCAAAATTGTTCATAGATGGCTCATGTTCTGGTATGGCTACTGTCGCTTCGCCCAATCGAGATAGGAAGCTTGCAGATTATTGAGGAATTGTTCCAGCCGTCTCTTGCACGTGGACTTGACAATACGAGAACCAATGGAATTGAATCCGGGAGGCAGCGGCACCAATGGAGGTAGTGGTATCGACAGAGTGAGTGAGAGATCGGCCTCCAAGATCCATTCATTTGCTAGATCATTTTCCTTCCAGGTGACTCTATTGGATCCTTGGAAGGATGACTTTTCCATGACTTTTCCGGCCAGCCTTCCAGTGACGGAATTTTGACCAGAGCGAATATCACTTCTAGCTTGTGTGATGATGGCAGATACCTGCTTTTTGGGCCCGTTGCGTTCCAATTTGATTACGAAAACTGGCACTAATTCCAAGCCAAACCAATCCACACTGGGCTGAAAGGCATCCCAGCAACCATCAGTTCGTTTGCGAAAGTCTTGTGTTCCCAGGAAAAATTCGTCAGAGTCCGACGAGAGCATCCAATCCGCCAAGGAACTGTTGTTCCTGTTGGTGGAGGACAAGGATGAGGATGAGGATGAGGATGGGATTGGAACAGATACACTGGTGGAGGACTCTCCCTCAAAGTTGACGGTAGCTCGTAATAGAGAACGAAACTTGGTGCTGACGAAGCATATGGGCTCCTGCTGATCACTGGTACCAGTAGAATGGTGGTGACGACGCCTTTTTACAGTCCCCAAGGGCATACCGGTAGACCGAGGACCAAACGCAATGGCCATGGGTGCGAGCCAACAGCCAACAATCCCCAGAACCATCAAGACAGCTAAATGTAGCTGCCTTTGAGACAACATCGATAAGGTTTTGAAGGATAGATAGTGACAGTTGAGGTCCTGGTGTTGTCTTCCTTCTATCTGGATAGTGAGAAAATTGGTGTCGTTGAAGGCATCCAACCATCACTGGTTGTGGTACGACTGTATCAGGTATACCGTACTGGAGTTGAATGATTGATGGGGATGACGTCAGTGCCAGAGGGGTGCTCTCGGCATGTACGTTCCGATGAAATTGGATCTTGGAGGGCTCCTCAATCGTGCAGTGCACGATTTGTGGTTGGATTTTGCATCGGATAGCTATCGGATTTTACATTGGCAGCTGTTGTGCCCCTGACGGGTACCGTACCGGTAGGGGAGCACTTTTTACAGCTGTTGGCATTGGCTTTGGCTGCCAGCGTGCCAGGTCTCTGCCTGTTGGTTGCCGCTGTCTCTGCCTGTTGGTTGCCGCTGCGAGCTGCCAGCTGCCAGGCAAGGCAAATTTTTTTGTTGACAGTTCACACCGTCCTCTCATAATCTACTCAAGAGAGAAAGGCAAAACAAAACTTTTGTATCTACCATACCTCAACCCAACTAATCAAACATGTGCCGGTGAGTTCAATTTTGGCCAGCCAGCGATGGCATCCTTTGTTTGTCAATCTCCACCTGTGTGTGAGGGTTCTGGTAGCACGAGAGACGCCGCAGCAGAGCTCCCCTCAGCCTTTTGTATGATGAACCTAACCACCATTCTTCTTCTCTCTGTTCACTCTCAACCCACATGCAGACCTGAGGAAACCCAGCAGCCACCCAATGGAGGCAACCAAGGAAATAATCGTCCTGATCCCGCGGAAGAACAAGAGGTCGCTCGTGCTCCTACCGGTTCGGGTATCATGTCAGTATTTTACCGTTCTCCGACTGATTTGTTTGGACGAGATTCGATTCCCAGCATCATGACATCATCAGCAAACTCACAGCAAACCTTATCCGTTATGTTTCCTTCTTACAGATCCTTCACGGCCGAAGCGTTTCAGGCTCTTCAGGCGGGTGTACAAGCCCTTGTTGTTGGGCTTTTTGACAATCATGTGGGCAACCAAGGTGAAGGTGAAGGGACCGATGGCAACACCAACAACACACTCTGAACATGGAGCAGGATGAATGTTGGTTGGGATTGCAACGGCTAGGCTGTCTATTTATTTGACAGACCTTTCTCTGATGTGAAATGAAATTTATGACGCAAGTTTCTCGGGGCGACTCTCAGGTTGGGACAGTTCTCAGGTTGGGGCCACTAGATGGGATATCCTTGTGCTGCGGCTACTTGTTCAGGTACATGTAGCCCTATTTGTTGAAACTCTACATAACTCCAATAGCGCATTTGCACTATTATATCACCATATTGTACCATACCATAGCTAGCTAGATGTTCTTCTCAATCAGATCCTGCTGCATCAATAGCAGCATGCGTCGCCAGCGTCATACTTGGAAACGAATATTGAGGTAGATGCGCTACGGGTACATTGCATGTACGAGTAGCCAGCTGGGGTACCATGGTTAGCTAGCTGGCTAGCTGAGAATACCCAAGCCACTGTCGTCGCTTTGAGCATCTTTCCTGAACCTCCCTACTCTAATCCCCCTTTTAAAAATTCTGATTCGGAACGAAACACATCAGGCTTCGGCAACATCGATTGGATCTGGATCATGCCCACTCGGCACTTGCATAAACTCGGGACGGCAGAAGTGGTTGTCCCTCGTTCCGTACGCATTTTTTCAGTTTCGGAATGCTACCAGGTAGCTAGCTAGACCAATAATGTGAGGAACTTGGTGCCGAATGGCAAACACGGAGATGATGTGATGAAAGATCTTTCGCACAAAACTAAGAAATACAACTCGACCAAGCCTACAACACCGACAACAAAATGGCGCCGATTCGAGCAGTCACATCCACGCTCTTTTCAGCTTCTTTCTTATTCGTTTCAACACCAGCAGTCTTTGCAAAACCCAGCAGGAGCCATATCGATGACGGCCACAACAAACGCGTTTTCGTCAAGTACAAATCCGGTAGGCATGATGACTGTCTATGGAGAATCCATCACGATACCCGCATTGCGGATTCCTCTAGCTCTACAAGGATGCTCTTTGATTTTCCCGACCTGGAAAGCTTTGTCGTGAATGTTGAGTCTTTGGAAGAGCTATTGGCGCTCAAGAACGATCCTGAAATCGAGAAAGTCTATGAGGATGCAGCTCGCACAACCCAAATGATCCACGGATCCATCAAACCGCACCGTTCTCCACGCGACGAAACAGCGAAAGCGAGTCATCTCCGAAATTCTCGGTCCCCGTCGCAACAAGTGCCCTACGGGGTGGAGCTAGTCCAAGCGCCTTATGCCTGGCAGCGCGGAATCAAGGGGGCGGGTGTCAAGGTTTGCGTCATTGACTCTGGGATAGGTACGTTCTTTTTGCTGGGGGGCAACAATCGATCTGCATCCTCTCATGCTTACTTCCTTTGTGCAATCATCGAGCAGCTCGGCATGAAGACCTTGATCAGAATGGGTTGGATGGATCTGTTGCCTCCTCGTTTTGGTTCCAAGGGTCCGATGAGTGGTATGATGATGCGGCTGGTCACGGAACTCATGTAGCTGGAACCATCGCGGCTGTGAACAACACCATTGGGGTCGTTGGGGTTGCACCAGAAGCGGAACTATTCGCCGTGAAATACTTTGCTGACGACAGCGGATTCGCCTACTCTTCGTCTCTTGTCAATTCAGCATACAAATGCCGCGACGCGGGTGCAAAGATCATTACCATGAGCCTTGGAGGTCCCCTACCCAACCCGTTCGAATTTCTGGTATTTGACAAGTTGTTGCGTGAGAATGGGATTCTTTCTTTTGCCGCGGCTGGCAATGGTGGAGGGCATCGGCCGTCTTATCCAGCAAGCTACAATGGAGTCATCAGTGTTGCAGCTGTGGACCGAAACAAGGCGCATGCTTCGTTTTCCCAGCGACACCGTCGCGTTGACATTTCAGCACAGGAGTGGATGTCCTGAGTCTACTTCCTAGTGGAGGTTGCACAGAATGCAACGTGAATGGTGCGGCGAGTGGTTATGGTACAGCGAGCGGCACGAGCATGGCAACGCCGCACGTGGCTGGAGTTGCTGCGCTGTTGTGGAGTTTCAAGCCAGAAGCAACGGCCACAGAGATTCTGCGAGCCATTGAAGATTCCGCCGTTGATCTTGGGGACGTTGGGCGTGACGACTACTATGGCCACGGGCTTGTCAATGCCAAGGAGGCTCTTATCCACTTGAATGGAGGTCCACTTGCAGAGCCTGCGGGAGGGTTGGGTGTTGCCAGCAGTGTCGCAATTCAAAGAGTCCCAACGACAACGTCTTCCTCCTTAGAGAATGAGTGCGATGAAAGTGAGGTACCGTTTGGACTCACCATCAAGACAGACTTCTACGGTGAAGAGACATCTTGGGAGCTCATCGATACGTTGGATCCCTCGAACGTGGTTCTGTCTGGTGCCGATTTCGAGGACTCGAAGACGTACGAATGGCACAAGTGCATCCCCGCAAACTGCTACACATTTGTGATCAAGGATAGCGCCGAAGACGGGTGAGGCTGTTTCTTTCTTCTTCTGTTCTACCTTTCTAGAGCGATTGTTCCTCTCACTTGACTCTTTTCTCGGCTGTACGGTAGGTTGTGCTGCGACTACGGATCGGGGAGCTATTCCGTTTCCTTTGGAGGACAGGAGATTGCCAAGAGCGATGGGGTATTTGCATCGCGTCAAGCGGTCAGTATGGGGTATTGTGACACGGCTAGCGCTAATCTCCCCGTTGTCAACGTTGGTGGTTCTTCCGAGCCCGTGCAAGCTGTCGACGCAACCCCCACGGATCCAGACGCGACAACGACGAGGATTGCGTAGAGATAGGGCTGACTTTTACAACCGACACATTTCCAAAGGAGAATCGATTCGAATTGGTCAAGCTGTCAGCGGCAGGCTCCAGTCCCGAGAAGATTTGGGATCATTCTAGCTTCTCTGAAAGCGAGACATATGAATACTCAACATGCCAAGATCCCGCTGGCTGTTACGAGTTCATTCTTTGGGATTCTTTTGGAGATGGGTGAGTGCATACATTGATCGACCTGATCTGATATGATTTGATGCCGTTTCATCACTGTCCATCTATGTGCCAACAGGCTCTCATTTTCTGACTCGTTGTTACTTCATCTTTGCGTTTCTTGTTCTTTTCCAGGCTATGTTGTCGGTATGGTGATGGAAGTTTCAAACTGTCCTATGACGGTGACATTGTCGAAGAATCTGATGGTTCCTTTGGCCACAAAGTTCAAGTGGAGCTTGGGAGTGGATGCTGATGATGAAAATAGCAGCGCGGAATCAAGGGGGCGGGTGTCAAGGTTTGCGTCATTGACTCTGGGATAGGTACGTTCTTTTTGCTGGGGGGCAACAATCGATCTGCATCCTCTCATGCTTACTTCCTTTGTGCATCATCGAGCAGCTCGGCATGAAGACCTTGATCAGAATGGGTTGGATGGATCTGTTGCCTCCTCGTTTTGGTTCCAAGGGTCCGATGAGTGGTATGATGATGCGGCTGGTCACGGAACTCATGTAGCTGGAACCATCGCGGCTGTGAACAACACCATTGGGGTCGTTGGGGTTGCACCAGAAGCGGAACTATTCGCCGTGAAATACTTTGCTGACGACAGCGGATTCGCCTACTCTTCGTCTCTTGTCAATTCAGCATACAAATGCCGCGACGCGGGTGCAAAGATCATTACCATGAGCCTTGGAGGTCCCCTACCCAACCCGTTCGAATTTCTGGTATTTGACAAGTTGTTGCGTGAGAATGGGATTCTTTCTTTTGCCGCGGCTGGCAATGGTGGAGGGCATCGGCCGTCTTATCCAGCAAGCTACAATGGAGTCATCAGTGTTGCAGCTGTGGACCGAAACAAGGCGCATGCTTCGTTTTCCCAGCGACACCGTCGCGTTGACATTTCAGCACCAGGAGTGGATGTCCTGAGTCTACTTCCTAGTGGAGGTTGCACAGAATGCAACGTGAATGGTGCGGCGAGTGGTTATGGTACAGCGAGCGGCACGAGCATGGCAACGCCGCACGTGGCTGGAGTTGCTGCGCTGTTGTGGAGTTTCAAGCCAGAAGCAACGGCCACAGAGATTCTGCGAGCCATTGAAGATTCCGCCGTTGATCTTGGGGACGTTGGGCGTGACGACTACTATGGCCACGGGCTTGTCAATGCCAAGGAGGCTCTTATCCACTTGAATGGAGGTCCACTTGCAGAGCCTGCGGGAGGGTTGGGTGTTGCCAGCAGTGTCGCAATTCAAAGAGTCCCAACGACAACGTCTTCCTCCTTAGAGAATGAGTGCGATGAAAGTGAGGTACCGTTTGGACTCACCATCAAGACAGACTTCTACGGTGAAGAGACATCTTGGGAGCTCATCGATACGTTGGATCCCTCGAACGTGGTTCTGTCTGGTGCCGATTTCGAGGACTCGAAGACGTACGAATGGCACAAGTGCATCCCCGCAAACTGCTACACATTTGTGATCAAGGATAGCGCCGAAGACGGGTGAGGCTGTTTCTTTCTTCTTCTGTTCTACCTTTCGTAGAGCGATTGTTCCTCTCACTTGACTCTTTTCTCGGCTGTACGGTAGGTTGTGCTGCGACTACGGATCGGGGAGCTATTCCGTTTCCTTTGGAGGACAGGAGATTGCCAAGAGCGATGGGGTATTTGCATCGCGTCAAGCGGTCAGTATGGGGTATTGTGACACGGCTAGCGCTAATCTCCCCGTTGTCAACGTTGGTGGTTCTTCCGAGCCCGTGCAAGCTGTCGACGCAACCCCCACGGATCCAGACGCGACAACCGACGAGGATTGCGTAGAGATAGGGCTGACTTTTACAACCGACACATTTCCAAAGGAGAATCGATTCGAATTGGTCAAGCTGTCAGCGGCAGGCTCCAGTCCCGAGAAGATTTGGGATCATTCTAGCTTCTCTGAAAGCGAGACATATGAATACTCAACATGCCAAGATCCCGCTGGCTGTTACGAGTTCATTCTTTGGGATTCTTTTGGAGATGGGTGAGTGCATACATTGATCGACCTGATCTGATATGATTTGATGCCGTTTCATCACTGTCCATCTATGTGCCAACAGGCTCTCATTTTCTGACTCGTTGTTACTTCATCTTTGCGTTTCTTGTTCTTTTCCAGGCTATGTTTTCGGTATGGTGATGGAAGTTTCAAACTGTCCTATGACGGTGACATTGTCGAAGAATCTGATGGTTCCTTTGGCCACAAAGTTCAAGTGGAGCTTGGGAGTGGATGCTGATGATGAAAATAGATAGGAGCGGTTCCTTTTATGACTGACGTCTCGCTCCTTTTGTACGGATGAATCAACGAATCAATGAATCAACAAACCAAACAGCTGTGGAACAAAGGCTGTATGTAACCTTTTATTATGAATCACAATTCTCGTGACAAACTTGTTTGGCAATGTCAAGTGCTCGTTCGACATCTCGTAGTAGATCTGTTTCTGCTTCGAGCCCCACGGATATTCGTACCAATCCCGGTGGACTGGTTTGTCGTCCTGGAGGTTCAATGGATCGTCGTTCTTCCACGAGCGTTTCTGTGCCTCCGAGACTGGTGGCACGGTACATGATATTGAGTGCCCCGGCAAATGCCATTGCCAGATGCGGGGACGCAAATTCCACACTGAGGACACCCCCGTATTGTTGTTGTTTCATTTGTCGTTTTGCCACGGCATGTTGTGGATGACTGATCAATCCTGGATAATGGACTTTTTGAATAATCATAATACTGTTCTTGTCTTGTTGCTGTTGCTGTTGCTGTTGCTTTAGTTCCTGCAACCGTGTTGCCAAGGTCATGGCTGTTTGAGATTGTCGTTGGACTCGCACATGCAAGGTTCTGAGTCCTCGTAGCGTCAACCATGAATCCATGGGCGAAGCCACACCTCCCACAGCGATTTGCGTTTGTTGTAGTTTTGGTCCCAGCATTCGTCCTTGTTGGGTAAAGGGTGATGCCGTGACAATTCCAACCGTGGCGTCGGAATGTCCTGCCATGTATTTGGTTGCCGAATGCATCACCAGATCGATGCCGGCATTGTCTGGATGATGATGATTATTACCATTTTGACAGAGTAAGAGTGGTTGTTGAATGACGGGAGGTGCCAATGTGGAATCCACCACAGTGGTAATGTTTGTTTGTTGTTGTTGTTGTTTTCTGACTTTTTGAACGATTTGACAAATGGCAGGTATATCCATGACATGACACGATGGATTGGAGGGTGTCTCGATCCAAATGAGAATGTTGTGTGTGGTATCAATATCGTGTTGTTCCTGTGTCAGTTGTAGTAGTTCTTGCTGTAGTAGTTTTGGATCAGTCAAATCTACCCTCCTTACTTTGACTCCCCACTTTTCTTGAAAAACATCCACCATGACAGTGGAGACTCCATGGTACAAATCCAGTGGTAGAATGACAGTCAATGGCAATTGGTGTGCCAGCACAATGGAGGAAGCCGCCATCATGCCCGATGCAAAGGCGTACGTCATGCATGTAGTACTATTGTCTGAATTGCATATTATAGTACTAGTAGTATTTGTTTCCAACTGCCATACGGTCTGTTCCAACAAGCGTCGCGTCGGATTGTCCATGCGAGAATACACGGCATGAGATGGTTCGTAGGTTCCTTGTGCGGGTCGAGTGTAGGTTGTGGCCAATTCGATGGGTGGCGCCAACGCTTGATTGGTATACCTCGTGGTTGTTGTTACACCCGCATGAGCTGCCACTGTAGACAGAGACGGCTGGTCCGTGTGGCTCATGCATTGCTGTTGTTGCTGTTGGGCCAATTCTTCTGCCTTCTGGCCGGCATCTCCGGGGGAAAACGAGAATGCTCTAGTATAACTGATAACCTTGCGTTCCAAGCTTGGACGGGCCCTCGTCAGGAACAGCGATAATAGACTTGCACTCATCATTCATTGATATCTATGTACTGTATGTACAGGCTCTAACCAACCAAAAACAGAAAAACAAAGGCAGGAATAAGTTGTGGGTTGTGAGTTGTGAGAGATCGTGATGCCAAAGTACCGACGTCACTGACTGACGTCATTGACTGACGCGTCTGCACCAGAACATGGTGAGTCGTCTCATTTATTTTTTCGCCTCCACCAAGACCAAAACACATTACTACTAGCTAGTAGTCTAATAAGCTAGTACCAAGCTAGCTAGCTAGCTAATGAAATCGATGTCGATATCCCACCATGTCCATGGCGCAGCCTTGCTATTAATAGTGCTACTAGTATTGTGCTGTCTGACTCTCTCGAGCAGTTTTCAACCTCTCTTATCCCATCAATTGCAAACCCGAGTCTCCATGTTAGCTCTACAACAACAATCATCATCATCATTATCATCATCATCATCTGCAGACACAACGATATCGACGTTGACTCTCGACAGCATTACCACCAGTCCCACTCCACCAGTCCTACCCACCAACGAGGATGTTCAGATCGTCTCCAACATGCCAGAACCATTGCCACTCGACCAATTGCGTCACCAGTACTACCTATTACGCCATGGGCAGAGCACGGCCAATGTCGCATCCGTCATATCCTCGGATCGATCACTGGCATATTCACAACGACATGGACTCACCGCTGTCGGATATCAACAGGCGACACAAGCCGCAGAGTCACTCATACAAGCACTCGAAGAACAGGCTTCAACAGTAGTAGTCAAAAAGGGAGATAAAATACTATTTGTATCATCGCCTTTTGCCAGAGCCAGACAAACGGCACAAGCATGTCTACAGGAATTGTGCCAGAATCCAACGTTGCGACAACGACTCGACACTTTGGGAGTCGAAATACAAATGGAACTCGATTGCCATAATAATACTAATATTCTACTCCGAGAACAACTCATGGAACGCTATTTTGGAAGACTCGATGACGAAGCCATTTACACGTACGCATACGTGTGGCCCGTCGACAAATTCAATGTCACTCATACTGCATTTGATGTCGAATCCGTCGCGGCCGTTTGTACCCGCATTCGATCATTGATTATGGACGACCTGGAGCAACTGGAGTTTGTGTCCGACGATACTAACAATGATAATGATGATGATGATGATAATGGTTGCAAATATCACATTGTCATGGCATCCCATGCCGATGTCCTCCAAATTGCACAACTATATGGCGCAAATGCACCCAATGTTGGAGCCTTTTCGTCCTATCGATTCGCCAATGGAGAAGTACGGAGAATGCAATCCACTGTGGACAGTCTGCCAGAACCAGTGCCGCTGCAACCGCCCAAACGAGGGACGCAAATATAATATAGGAAGTCAACAATGACATAGCACAACAACAACAACAACAAAAAGTAGCAATAAAAACAATGGATTTACACAAATGTCATAGCTACGGCAGCTACTACCGTACCGTATTTCAAAAAAGCAATGGATAGCTTCAGCCAGTTCCAAGTCTCCAGTACCGTACAGTCAAGACACGCTGGTCCTGTCAGTCTCGGTGACCAAGGGACTAGAACACGAGAACGAACAAAGTTTTCTCTACTTTTGTAGAACCATCCAAAGCAATTATTGGTGGTTGGTGGTATCATCTTTCCTAATCTTTTGCAATTTGAAACAACATCGGGGCTGGGACTGGTGCCAAAAGCAAGCTACTATTCATGGTTCAAACCAGAGGTTGTCAACTTCAGGCTTCTAACCTGCTTGCATCACCGAACTGGGACTACGGTCTGTACAGAGCCTCTTAGGACGGCAATTCTCCTGCAAACTAGCTAGAACTTCGAAAGGGAGAGGCGTTCCGTGTCGGAAATTCGTTCTACCTTATGGAGATGAATCCCAACTGCAATCAGAGGCATTGCCATCGCCTTTTACACAATCATCACGGTGGAAGCAGAGCCTTGTGAGCCAACCGATTGTCGAGAAGCACCATTATTGGAACCCAGTCCAATGATCCGAAGCAATATTTCCCACAAGTCTACTGTAAAGTATCCATGGTTGTTTGGTTTTCTGGTGAGGATCCAAGAAGTGGGAAAATAACTGTGAGACTGACTGTGTGGAGTAGACCATATCCATGGAACTCACACCTCGGAATTCAACGTACTTCAAAGCTACCGCGTTCGATTGGCCAGACGTAATCGTGTCCGAGACGAGCGGGGTTTGTGACATCGATTCGTGCACCCCTACAAGGACCGGAGGATGTGACGACTGGGTCTCCTGTTGCGTATTTCCGTTTACCAGCCTTTGCTTGCCAGTTTCGCCGTTGGTATCCATCTTGGAGCTGGAGTCCACGGGGGCCGCAGTGCCAATTGTACTTTCCACAACCGCAACTGGTAATTTTGAAGGAGCGCCATTCGCTGCGGCTGGCTCTGCGGGCTGTTTGTCGGTAGCCTTCTCTGCAACTGGCTCTCCGTCCGAAACCACCGTCGTGGATTGTCTCTTGGCCCCCATTTTGCATTGGATCACCTTTATCTTTGCTCGGCACAAAGCTTCGGCACTCTTTGCTTCGTTTAAGGTGAATTCTAGTTCACGTAACTCTTCGCGCAGCGTTCGTACCAGGTTGATTCCACCAGATAGCCCTCTTCGTTCCACTTCTTCCAAATCTCTGGTACTTTCTTCCGATAGATCCGTAATTGAAGCCCTCAGTTTTCGAATCTTTCAACAGGGCAACGTATCAGGTCGGGTGAGAACGAAACCCACCAATACATGAACTCGGAAAAGAAACATTCGAAACGAACCTACCTTGTTCTCGAGCGCCGCTGCTTGAGCCCTCAACTGTTGCTTTTGGGCTTGCTCGTCTTCCGGGGCTCCAGCATACGAAGCATTCATTTCTTTTTCGGCAGAAGATATTATGGCAGTGGACACAAGCTCGGCAATTTCCTTTCCCTCTTCTCCGCATTCTTTCGCCCAGTAAGCGAGTTCATCTTCGCTGTTTTCCCACGCCTCCTCCATTCGTTCTAGTTCTGCGGTTTTGTTCTCTTTGAGGGCCTTGAGACTCCGCACATGGGACGCCAAGGCAGTGGCTCCACCTCCCATCAACAGCAAACCGTGACAAACGCTAACTTCTTCGGCGAGATTGTCGAGACAGCTGGATAATGCCTTGGACAAAGACTCCAGTTCGTCGATGCGGTTGTTGAGCTGTGATAATGATTCCGTGCCCGGAGTAGTGGCTCGATCCAAGACAGCCGTCGAACCAGCCTTTTCGCCGTCGGATTCGGCACTATTGTTGGCTTCTCCCATTTCACTACTACCGGCAACAGCGTTATTGCGCTTTGCTTCTTCGGGTCGCAACAGTTCTTCGCACTGCAGTGCTCCCATTTCGACGGACCAGTCGTACAGATTCTTCCCTCCAATGTCAATCGTCGATGGCATCCCACTGTCCAGCAGTTGTTTTAATCGGTCGGCTTCATCGGAACCGATACATCTCAATGCTTCTGCCGTAAAGGCGTGGCGTATTCCCTCCAATTTCGAGGGTGCGATATCAATATTGGATGATTTCTTAGCAGAGGAGCCTCCGAACCACCCTCCACGCTTTTTGTTGGTTGTCTTGTCCTTGTCATCATCGTCATCAGCATCACTGTCTTTCCCAAATGCGAGTTCCCATGCAGATAACTTGTCAAACCTTCCCATATTGGGGATTTCGACCAGTTGTTCCTCTTCTCCTGCATCCGCGTCGTCTTTTATTTTCTTGACATCGGGCCGGACACTGGGATCGGCGCCCATGCGCAACAAGCACTGCACGGCATTGGTAGATCCATAGGATATGGAAATGTGCAGTGGTGGAATGCTCGAATTGAGGAGGGTATCTCTTTCTTCCGAGCCATCCGCCAGGATTGCTTTTAGAATATCGACACGATCATGTTCTGCCGCCAGGACTAGCAAAGATTGTTTTTCATGTGTTGACGTGGCTTCCTCGACATCCTCCGGATCAGTACTGGTAGTATCCTTGGAGGGTGTTGTTGCAACAGCTGGATTTTCGTCTGCTTCATCAGTTTGTGTGTCCTCACTGGTAGGTTGTTTGGATGGTTCAGGGCTCGATTCCGTTGGTTGTTCGTCATCATCATCATCATCATCATCATCATCATCATCACCGGTCTCATCTTTTTCCTTTTCTTCTTCCTGATCATCCTCCGTAGTTTGCAGCTGTGCAGGTTCATCATCATCATCATCATCAGAAGCTGCATCTTCCTTGACTGTTTCAACCTCGATTGGTGGCGTTGGGTCATTTGTTGTGCCAGGAGTTTCTGGGGCAACTTCCTCTTCTTCTTGCTCGTCTTTCTCGGCATGATTGTAGTCAGGAATGGTTGATGCAGTGGTTGTGGTCTCCTCTTCTAGAATGCTAGAGTCGTTATCTTTGTTGGTAGATTCCTCGGCACCATTATCACCGTTGGGAGTCGCCTTGCCAGTAGAGGAATCAGAATCAGGTTGCTCTGTTTCCGTGTTCACTTCCTCAGTGGACTGCTTAATCTCTGCTTCTTCTTCATCTCCATTGTCTTCAGCCTTGCCATTATCTTCTTTCACTGGGGGGTCAATATCATCTTTGGCCTCGTTTGCCGGGGTGTTGGGTGGATCGGGTGTTGTTATTATTTTCTCACTGCTACTACTAGTAGTGTCTTTTTCAGACTGTTTTGCTGCCGCCTTTTCCTCCTCATCTTCAAAGTCGTCCTCTTCGTCTTCTTCTTCGGAAGAAAATTCCTCTTCTTCTTCCGAATACTCCTCGCCGTCCTCTTCTTCATCTTCACTGCGACGACCAAAAAGCCAAGACATGACTGCTAATGGACTTGATTTTTGGAACAAAAACTACCTCTCTAGCTAGTAGCCAGCTAGCCAGCTACCGGTAGCTACCTCTGTCAAGAATTCTTGGAATCCAGAGTACAGTTCGAGATGATTCGATTCCTATCCACTCTTTGCCTTTGGAATCAGATCGATGGGTGGGTACGGTACTACCTAGCTAGCTAGCTAGGTGAATGGTCACAAAACAAGCAAGGTGTGGTTGCAGGTCGGCATCTATCTGGCATGACCACAATGCATGGATGCAAGGGCTGCGTCAACGGCTCCAACAAAGATTTCGCAGGTTTATTTTAAGCCAGCACAAGCTTTAAAACAATCGGAAGGAGGGAAAAGGAATGTCATCTCGTCTCATCATCCTTGACACAGAATGTCACCACAAGAAGGATGTGACAAACACCGTA
Organism: Seminavis robusta; assembly: GCA_903772945.1. Lineage (NCBI taxonomy): Eukaryota > Bacillariophyta > Bacillariophyceae > Naviculales > Naviculaceae > Seminavis > Seminavis robusta. The sequence continues at coordinate 22,538 of CAICTM010000860.1, forward strand.
CTCGCGAAAGGACAAACGTTCCACAGCCTCATAGCGGGCACGATTCTGTCCGATGAATCGAATCGAATCGTTGTAACTCTGATTTATGCATAGGGTCAGGACTCACCAAAGATGATTTTGATTTGGAGGTCGCGTCCTCCATCCGTCTCGGGCTTAGCGTGGCTGATGCGCAAGGTGATCGATAACACTGCGGTACAGTGAGGGTCGCCGTTGTGAAACCACTCCTGGGAAATAGAACGACCTTCATCCAGCCATTCAATAGCGTCCTGCATTTGGTGCTCGTAATGCATATCAAGGAGCCTTTCTGGGGCCATTGTCCAAGCATCGGTGCGGTCCAAGTCAACTGCCATGGTAGTGGTACGATATGGTATCGTAGTTGCTAGAGTGCTGTATCTCTATCTTGCCCTTCGATGCTGTTGTCGCTGTTGTGGGGTGAGGCCGCTGATGTGCTACCGATACGGTACAGCCTGATAACTCAGTATCCAGCAGACTGCAGGGGCGCCTATCAAATCAGAAACCTTGCAACCTTAACCTTTATAGAAAATGCATGTCATGCAGTCATATGTGGACTGACTAGCTGTCCTTTGGCATTGGTTCAATTGCCCAACAGCTCTAGCTACCGCACGGTATGGGCTCATACCTTGCCGCTTGCTTACAGTACCGTCGGTAGACTAGACTAGACTACCTCACATAATCTTTCCGAATGAACGAACACCGTGCGCTGTACCTGTTACCGTTATTAAGCTTCCACCGTTATATTTAAAAAGCTTTGGTTGCCCTGCCGGCAGGTACCTTTTTTCACACGGTGCATACGCGTTAACCTTGGTATTAAGATGCTATATGTTTGCTTCAGTACTGGGGAATCTTAGCATTATCACAGATATTCCTGCTGAACTTATATCTTAGCTCAGCATCCATCACCAGGGTAATGTAGCATCTTAATAATCTGATTAGGAAGAGAGTGCGAAGAGACATTTCTACTCTGCTTCCCACCTTACTCAGCGAAACCTAAGGTGTAGAGGGGAAAGAGCCAGTTTATCACCTGCTGGAGGTAATTTTTTTGACTTTTGGCACCTGTTTTTTGTTGTAGAAAAGTGTCATTTCTAATCTCTTATGTGCCCATGGGAGATTACTCACAGGGTATCTTTGCTCTGGTGCAGATCTGAGTGTCTCCAGTACTAATAACTTAGCATTTCAGCAAATCTCAGTACTCAACATCTTATCTCCAACCTGCTTATTATAAAGGGAGAATGTACCGGGCCATATAATGCCGCGCCTTTTTTACCTGGCTCTTTCTCCTTCCGGCTGGCGTTCGGCGCGAAAGTCCATTTTTTCTGCCTTTTCTTTGCCATCCGACAACTAGCAAATCCGCTTGCCTGCACCTCACAAAAAGCGAAAGCAAAACATCTATCTTCATCTTGCCTTTGATCTCGTACAGTACCGGTATTTGCAAAACTAGACAATGACAGTCTCACGGTGAGTTCAGATCTACAGTACTAGTCCTGCCGCCAGTCTTCCTCTACAGTACAACCGATATCATAGACCGAACTTGTATTCTTCTTCTTCTCACTTGTTTTCTTCCTCTCACACTCCAGAAGCAACAACAACAACAACAACAATAACGACAATCGTCGTCCACGTCGCAGGGGTGGTCGCAATGGTAGAAGCTTGCCACGTGAGCTACGTCGCAACATTCGGCGCCACATGCCTGCCAACAACCAAGGGCAGGCGATCCGAGAAATGTTTCATCATTTGGTTCGACAGCCAAGTATTGCTACAATCCGCAATGGTGACGTATAGTAAGTACCATACAGTACCGTATGACTGCAGTGGTTGGATGCGTCGGTTGCGATTTTTCATCATTGACACTGGCAGCAAGCTCACATGCATTGGCCGGCCCTCTTGCGTATATTATAGCGTTACCGATGAGTCTTATCGGGACTTTTATGAAGGCTTTGCTGAACATTATCTTGCGCATCAGTCGCAGTGGCGTGTGGAGTTGGAGAACCGCAACGCGGAGGTCCCCATCGAGGTTCCCGACGAGATTCCCAATGCCAACGCGGAGATTCCCAATGCCAATGTTGAGGTTCCCAATGTGGAGGTTCCCAATGCCAACGAGGAGGAACCCAACCAGGGCGAACAGCCCTAGATTGATGATTCGATTCGGAAATGATGGACACGAGCGTATCTGGGTTGTGGGCGTGACCATCCGACGGGAAAATCTTTTTTGTGCCGTGGCCTCTTGTAGCTCTACAAGTTGCCGTTTGTAACGTGAAAATAATAATAATCTTGCTTCTTTGAAGCATCTTGAAACACCATCTCTTCTTTTTGCGTGCTGCAAAACTAGTTACATGATTGCCTACTAGCTAGGCTAGCTAGCCTAGCTAGAGTGGCGCTTGTTGGGTTGAATTCTCAACCACGCTACCGGTACGCTGTCCACCTGATAATACTCTTGACAATGATGCGTATTGTATTGTAGGTCACTCATCATCATCATCATGCCGTCATGACGAGAAGAAACAAAGTATGTGTTGCTGCCTGTCTATTGGTGGTGATGGACTGGGTTCGTTTGTTTTGTTGTTTGTTTTGTTGTTCGTTTTGTTTGTTTTTGTGTTTCATGGCTTCGACCAGCCTCCCGACGTTCCATCGACCAGTGTATCTTCAAAGACTTGTTCCATGGTTTGGTACAATTTCTGTGCCTGTTTGGCAGTGGACGACACACAGGCGACATTACTCCACTGATGGAATTCGAAATGGTCCATCCAGCAATCGGTAATGCGCCACAATCGTTTCTTTCCAGCCCAATAGCAGACAAATCCTAGTTCTGCCAGCATATCAATGGCATTTTGTAGTTTTTGTTGTTTCCAATCCCCCACAGCATGATATTCGAATTCGAGATAATCGGTTCGTTTCAGTGTTTGTGTGGCTCCCATGAGTACCGTGTAGTCACCTCCTTCAACATCAATACTAATGTAGGGTATTCTTCTTCTTTTTTTCGTGTTTGTGTTTGTTGTTGACTTGTTGTTGTTGTTGTCCACATGTTTGGTGACAAATTCATCAATGGTCATTGCAGGAACATCTTGGCAATGTTCCGTTGCAGCAGCAGGATGATTCTCGCTGCTGCAGTGTGCAATGCCTCTATTTTCGGTGCCAGGTAGTACATTGGGAAAGGGAATCATTCCATTGGGAGCATTATCTTTTTGCAGTTTGCTGGTCATGGCATAGTTGTGAATGTGCATTCCATAGTGTTCTGCCGTGGTGGCAGCGGCAGCTAGTTGCAGCAATCGAAAGGTAGCGGGCATGGCTTCGATACAGTGAATCTGTACGGCCTGTTTGGGAAATGACGAGTCGTAAATGACATCGTTTCCAATGGCTTGATTGCACGATCCCTTTTGGTCAATGCCCAGTGCTTGAAACCATTTTGATTTCTTGAACACATCGGATCGTTTGGATACAGTATTGGCTACTTGAATGGCATCGAATCCCTTGTTGCATCCGAAATTCAAAAAAACAAATTCATCTTGTGGTGGCGACTGATGATGAGACTCCAGAGAAGGATTATTATTATTATTATTGAGGAGATAATCCGAGAGCCATTTATCATTTTCCGGACAAATGGTGGCTTCAATGATGGTTTGGGCGTTGGGAAGGGACTTTGCAATGAGCCGTTGTTGCAAGGAAGAGCAGCCCTTTTTGGTACTAGTAGAAGTACTAGTAGAAGCACTATCCTTGGTGGTCGTCGTGGTTGTGAGTGTTCCAGCCCATCGCAAGAATCCTCTGGTGAAGGACTGTTCTTGTTGTTCTTGCTGATTGTTGTTGTTGTTGTGGTTGTTATTGTTGATTGAGAATAGAAGCAAGGGCACCGTGGCGACCAGTACCAGAAACCAGAGTAGATGGCGTTGCCTGAGTCGATGTCGAATGGCCATCAATCGGTTGATCCCATCATGCTGTTTCATCTCTTTGCTGCTGTTCCTCTTGACCTTTACCAGCTTCTTCACCATGGTATCACAGTACAACAGTACAACAGTATAATACAACAGTTATAACTTTCGTATCGTATCGGCTTGGCTTGGCTTGACAACCTGTAGCTAGCGGTACTAGTAGTAGACTAGCTAGCTAGCTAGATAGAGTCTCGTCTCGTAACAACACACATTGTGGCTTCGTTTTGAGTTTTGTGACGTTTGACGCGACGAACACAAGGTCATTCTCTTTGGGTCATTTTTTGTGACTGAATGAGAACTAGTGCTAATTCTTTGGTACCGTAAGCACTCGTTTACTGTACGCTTGTACGGTTCGCGTGTACTGCCGGCAAGTTGAACGCAAGTTTAAAAGTAGTGAGAATGCAACAAGAGCGAGCTGCGGCTTCTTCGTCACAGCCGAGTAGTAGTCACAATATTTAACGGGCGAAGTAAAGCAGCAACCGACGACCACCATCAACCATCAACAGTAGCAACCGTAGCAGCAGCACACAGCAGCACACAGCAACACACACTACTACTAAACCAGACACATCCAATTGTTGTTGTTGCTGTTACTTCAGGTTCAGGTTGAGATCATTGAGTAAAGTCAAGATCATAAAGATGATGAGCAACCGTTCTGCCGTGGCCGACCGTCTGTTGGAGAATGACCCTACGTTGGTCAAGTTGGATTTGTCGTCGTCGTTGCGAATAACGGACTACGAAGCCTTTCGACAGGCCATGCTGTCGAACCACACAGTGCAAAAGGTCGTCGTCGACTTCCAATGGCTCGAAGAGTACTTGCCCCAGACAGAGTACTTGCTGCTACTGGCCACTGTGGGACGCATGCAAGGCTTGGAAAAACTCATGATTTTCGATCACGGCCGCAACTCCATTCCCATGGCGGCCTTGGCATCGGCCATGCGTCCCGCGTCGCATCTCAAGGCACTCGATGTGGTCCGACTCGAATTCTCGAGCAAACAAGACGTCACGCTCTTTGCACAAGTCATGGCCGAACACGAATCGCTCGAACGATTCTCGTCGCATCGATTGACGCTGGCATCCGGCGTCACTCTCGATGAACTCTTTCGGACACTCCGCGCGTTGCCCAATCTACGAGCCGTATGTTTGAGTTTTGACTGGGATCTCAGAACGTCCTACGTACAAGATGCACAATCACTCGTCACTCTCTGTCAATCACAATCCTTGCAAGAACTCAAACTATGGAGTCGACAATTAGATGATTCCTGCTGCATCGCCATTGCACAAGCCTTGCGTGTCAATACTACGCTCAAGACACTCGATCTACAGTGCCAAATCATTGGAAATCAAGGAATCGAAGAAATCACCGCCATGATGGAACAAAACTACACCATTGAATCCGTACGTACCACCGGACGCAGAATGTCACTCTCCAACAAAATTGACATGTACGTCAGACTCAATAGAGCCGGAAGAGTCATACTCGTTAATGCCGATGCCACAAAAAAGGACTGGGTCAAAGTACTCATCGAAGGAAGAGAAGATATCGATGCCATCTTCTACTTTATCAGATCCAATCCGACCATTCTAGACATGGAGTGAAATGAATGAAAAATCAAAAACACAAATACTAGCCAAACGTCATGTTGCGGACGAGACGCAATCGGCACTCACATCGCAAAAACACACACACAACTCACACACAAAAGTCCTTCATTCATTATTTTGTTCTTCCATAATGCATATCATCGTAAGAATCAGTCTTTCTAGATTTGAAAACGTACTGTACTGTATTTTATTTTAGTAGCTCTTACCGTAGCTACATGTACATATGCATACATGTACCAACTACGGTAGCTACTTATTATTATTAGCCAGGAACCTCAAATAATACAGCTCATGACGTTCTCTCAAATTCACCGAGAAATACCGGTACCGTACTAGTACGTACACCTCGTGCAGGGGGCGTCTTGGCCACTACTTTACTAGTACGGTACTGCTGATTACCGATTACTGATTCAACCAGGCAGTGGGGAGCAGAGAGTCCGGAATGCCAATTTCGTGTCGAAAAGACCACGGCATTTGAAAGGCTGTCGTAAAGGGGAGATCATGGAACTCGAAGATGCTAGATGGTGCCGCAAACAGAGTCTCGTGAACTACCATTTCCCAATCATCGTCGTTTTCAACCCATTCAATGAGTTCCGCCACAAATACTAGTTTACTACCATTCCGCCCATCCGATACTTCCACCGGTCGACACTCGTGCAAGGCATCAGCACTGCCTTCTTCTTCCTCGTCAGTGTCGTCATCATCATTGTCACTACTTGGAGGAAATAATGGCCTGGGATGGTAGCAATACAGAGTAACTCCTCGCCCCATGTATTCATAGCCCAATTCTAAAGCATCCACAAGTGATTGCTCAATGTCTTGATTCAGTTTCGCCGCAGGTGTGTACGGTACGGACGTGCCTGTTGGTTTTGTTTCCAAAGCATGCCAGTTTTGCACATGCTCCTCCCACGCGGATTCCCAGTCGGGCCCGTAGTCCATCAAGATTTCCTCGTCTGGCGCAATGTCACGGAGCGCAATCACATTGAAACCCAAACCAGCATGAGGGTACTCCAGCAATTCTTCCGGAGTATAGTCCAACCATTCTGGATGCCCCTGCCAGTTGTCAGCCCAAGTCAAGTGAGCATTGGCAGCACCGCTTTTGACAGAACCGTGATTGATCAAGGACGTGATTGCACCATAGGGCGACAGTAGCATGGTCGAGTTGGGATGGCCAAAGCAATAATTCAAGAACAGTTGCAATGCTACTGGGTTGGAAGGATCCCGAACACGAGGGGGGTAAGACTCATCCCAGTCTTTGTCTTCCACGGCATCATCGTCATTCCCTCTTGTCTTTTGGGCATACATCGTAAGTACATCCCGCTGTGGCATGTGAATAAGAGGCATGGGGGCAATGACATCTCCTTTCCGAAACGATCGGGTCGCAAAGGCACCTCGTCCAGCATGAGGGATGCCACTGGTACCACTCTTGATCCCATCCATACAGACACCATGTTCTTTCAACCAATCAAGGTCTCTCACGGATTGTTTCTTTTCCAAATACTTGGATCCCTTTTGAATGATAGTATCAAAGAAGCCAGCAGTTCCATAGCTGCCAGACTCGATGTCTTGGAAATCTTGTAGGTTGTCGGGTGGGTTGGGAAGAGCTTGTAGGATTCGGGAGTTGTCACCCCAAGCTCCTTTGACAATGTCGTAGATATCTTGGAAGATTGCAAGTCGTTTGTTTCGTGGTATTTGGGCCAGTGCATCGCGCAATTCTCCCAGACTTTCCAAGATTTCGTCCGCATTCTCGTAGTCGGCTTGGTGAGGTAGATGTTTCAAGCTTTCTCGGCCGTCAAAGTAGGACGTTCCATAGTCTTCAAAGAGCTCTGAACCTGCCATAATGTTTTCTTCGGCATAACCCGTCCGTTCATGATAGGGAGTAAAGGCTCCATTCCCAGGGCTGTTTCGATCTAGGTTTGCGGTATCGGCCAGCATGCTCTCGGTGTATAGATTGACAAAACCAAACTTGCAATTTGGCATGGCCCCAATTCCCATGGAAGCCAGCTCCATGGTTTTGAGGGGCCCATCACCTGCTCCTTCGTAATCAAAATTGACAACACTCCCTGCAATGGTACTGTCCCAAGAGTAATCGCTCCAGATGTAGAATTCGCGAACAACCGAGTCGTCGCTTCCAGTGTGAAACGGTAGATCATCAATTGGAATGGCAATGTCCCCATAGAGTATCTTATCATGCTGATCATAGTCAATGCCGGCATAGACACCCATTCCCGCACCATGTATGGTACTGGGGGCCAGGTAGATGCGACAGCCCTCATTGTCATCTTCTGTGAATGATGGAAGAAAGAACAAAACTCAAAGTCAATAGGAGATACCGCTGGCAACTGGCAGCCCAGAGAAAAAGTGGCAAACGTCTCTGCTATCCAGCTATTAATAGTTAGTACCTGCAACGACTCGATACCGGTACAACAGCATCAGAAGGACTGACACTCCAATGCCGACCAACATTGCTTCCAGTAGGGTACAGTCGTAGTTGTGTCTCTTGTTCAGCAGAGTCCCCTACTAGATATGAGCCCGTTGAGCTGTTCGAAACCAATTTGGTGCCAAGGTGGCATCATGAAGGAGGTCGGACCGTACGGTACGGAACCCGTCTCGAAGAAATTGGTGCAGTCTGTGTAGCCTCTGGTACATTTGCTACACAGGTTGAAGTTTTGGAGACATGTCCCGACTCAGTCTGGAGTGTGACATGTTAACGGTCACAAAACTGGCGCTTTCTGTTACTTAGGGTGGGCTTCTCAACTGGTTCCAACAGGAACACGTCTCCGCTGGTTGAGTCTCGCTGTCACTTAAGTCTCGCCTGGCCGGTCTCGCGTGTTCCGAGCCGTTGGCTCTCCTTTCCACTCTCGCCCGGCCAGTCTCGCCTTAAGTGCCATCTCGCCTCTAAACCAGAGGAGACGTGTTCCTGTATAGTATGAGCCTGTACCAGTACCGTACCGTACCGTACCGTACCGTACCGTACCGGTAGCTAGGTAGAGCTGTTTGCCAATTAATCGAACCCATGACATTGTGGACGTCGGCTACCGGTACCGGCGCAAAAAGGCGGCTACCGGCACAAACAGTACAGTACAGTACGGTTTGACAGAGGGAAAGCGACGCACCAACAACACACCAACACACACAGTCAAGATGAAGTTCAAAAGGCTAGTAGCGGACGGTACCAGTTGAGGGCAAAGCTGAGGATACCATTAAATTTTTGCACATGTAAGTGTCCAACTGGGCAACTGGACTCAGAGACATGCAGTTTTACAGGTGAGGTGTGGAAATGGTAGCTCGCTAGCTAGTAGGCTACCGACCGAAGAACATGTAACTAGCTAGTTTTGTCGACAAGATGATGATGATGATGATGATGATGCTGTTATTTCACGTTACGTTACAAAAGAGGGCAACTTGTAGAGGTACAAGATGCCACGGAACAAAGAATTCCCGTCTGATGGCCCCACAATGAGATGGTCCCGCCCACAACCCAGATACACTTGTGTCCATCATGTCCAAATCTAGGGCTGCTCGCCCTGGTTGCGTCCCTCCTCGCCTCCAGGAACCACCGCGTTGGGTCCCACCTGATCCAACCGCTGTTCCAAGAACTGTCCAAAGTCTTGCAAAACAACCTGATATTCATAATCACTGAGCCTATAAGCAACAGGGACAATTGGATGTGAGTTTGCTGACAATGGCTCATCCGAATCGAATCATCCAACCACTGTAGTCATATGGTACCGTACTTACTCCCATACAGAGCTGGCCAAGTCAGTGCCCGGACGGCGAGCGACATTTCGAATCAATTGCCGAATAAGCTGCGCTTGGTTGCGCCCAGCAAAGCCATTCCGAAGGCTGCGTCGGGTTCCTCGCAACAAGCGCCGACCATTGCGTGCAGCCCTGCGATGGGGACGATTGTTGGCATTGTTGTTGTTGTTGTTGTTGTCATTGCCATTGTCATTGCGATTGTCATTGTCATTGCCATTGTCATTGCCATTGACATTGACATCGTTGTTGTTATTGTTGTTGTTGTTATTGTTGTTGCTGGGGTGTGAGGAGAGGAAGAAAACAAGTGAGAAGACGAAGAAGAATGCAGGTACGGTTTATGCTAGCGGCTGGCTGTAGAGAAGAGGAAGATTGGCGGCAGTAGACTAGTAGAGACCTGAACTCACGTCATGGTGATATATTTTTCCAAATAGTAGGTAGATCAAAAAGAAAGAAGATGTGCTTTGGTTTGCTTTTTGCTTTGTGCGATGGTAGAAATTGTGAGAGTGTGGGCAAGTGAAGCGGAAGGAGCTTAGCTTACCGGTAGCTTCAGCCGTGGCTAAGAAAGAAGAAAGAAAGAAGAAAGAAAGAATAGCGCGCCGAACGCCAGCAGTGTTGGAGGCACGGAGATGACCGTTAGGTATTGTAGCAGTAGCTCCCCTACTGGAGGGTACTGACCGGTTAGCACTCCGGCAGGCACCCAACAGCTCTTTCAAAAGTGGAAGACAAAAGGTTTTGGCGCCTGAGACTAACGGGACAGGTTTGAGTCCTCATTAGCAGGATATGCTTCCGCGTGGAATTTGACACCAAGTACGCAACAAGTTGAAGCGACAGAGCTGTTCATTACTTGCCCACGGACCCATCAACCTCGTCAGATACCATACGATACCCACAAAAGCAACACAAATCCCAGCTTACTATCCTACTATTCTCTTAATAGCTAGCTAGCTAGGAACCAGTCTTTTTTGTTTCCAATTAATTAATTAATTAATTTTGACCATGGCCCGAGGAGCTGATGCGAAACTGCGTCGCCGTCAGAAGCGCAAGAACGAGAATGAAGAAGTGACGAACATGTTCAACGTGACGAGTGACTCTGATGATGATAGCGACAATGATCAACAACAAGACAATGGCGAAGAGAAGAAGGAGAAAAAGTCGAAAAAGGAAGAACCGGAACAACGCATTCCCAAGAAGAATCCAGGCATCAAGACCACTCCTCTCATTCTACTCATCATGATGGTCGGAACTACCATCTTGCCGGCATTGATTTATGCCTCGGATATGATTGCCAACTATGCGCAGAAACACCATGTCTTGGGATCCATTGGATTTCGCTTGGGCGTGGGGGCTGTCCCTCGTCAACGCGTTCTCTCGTTCTACGAAAAACACGATCCCAACAAGATTGAAGAGGTCCCCAACATTCTCGCAAAACACTATGGAGACTATCCAAAATTGGTCAAAAAACTCGAACGCAAGTATCAAGATTACGGATACTTTCTGGGATGGGAGGAAGACGAAGCACCACTCACACTAGCCTTGGAACAGATTGCCGAAACACGCGAGTACTTTGTCAATCAGTACTGGAATCGATACGCACCACAGATACTCAAAACAGCCGCCAGAAACATACGATACAATCTCGCCTTTGTCTACAAAAAGGGGTCCAAAGCCTGGAAACGACAAGTCTGGCCCATCTTGGAACCATTCCTAGGAGTTCCCAAAGGAGCCGAAAAACAAAGGCGCAAGGATGCCAAGGAAGCAAAAGCACGGAAAGAGGCGCGGACGGGAGGTGCCGGAACCAGACGCAAGAATCGAGACTATCGAGATGATGTCGAAGAGTAAATTACAAAGTACTACTGGTACTGGTAGTCTGTGTGTGATGGCAGGCACTCCACAAAACCAGCCACAAAGCAACCTGCGCCTACAAGCCACTCGCTTGATCTGACACTGCTTACTTCCTGTGCAGAATCAAAAACCTGCATTGTTTATCAAATAATAATTACATTGACTTTGTATGGTGATTATAGTTAGTGTGCTGTAGGGGCACGTACACACACACACAATAATATTGTTTCGTCGCCAGCCATGCGATGAAGATCAGTTCATCCTCACAATGCTGGAATGAATGGAGAACGCTGCTCTCGGTGGATTCTACCGTAGCTAGCTACTGTAGGTCGTTGGAAAACATTCTGCATCCGACTGTCGCTCGACTACCCCTAGCTAGTGCGATTTTCTTTGTCTCTGTTCAAACTACGAACAGCGAGACAAACCTGATGAATCGAATCGATCATCAAAGCTCAGGGTACAGTACAAGTCATTCTGGCTGGTGACAGCAATACTCAGAAAGATACCGCGAATTTGTCTTTCAAACGAGTCGATGTTTGCTTGCCGCCTTGTACAAAATGTCACGTTCGCTGCCAAAGGCATTGGGCAGCATAGCTACCATGCCTGATATAAGCTTTTCCTGTTGCGGGTGCCATCCACCATGGCTTGCCTGCCAAGTTCTGTTGTCATTTTAATAAAATGCAATCTCAACCCCATCAATAATTGAATTAGCTGCCGAAGCAACCTTGGTGCAAAAGTAACGTAGCTTAGCTTAGCTTATGTTTTGACAGCCTTGTGAGCTTGAAACCTAACGGTTGTCCGCGCTTGCTCTCAACAATGCTGCCTACCGAACCGCCATGGTCATGATCCACCTCAGATCCCAAACACCACCGGTAGACTACATGTACTGTTCTTGATTTGCTAATCAAGAAGGCGAAGACATTGAACCACCGCTGCGACCTTTTGTTGTTGACAGAGATAGCTTGTTGTTTGTTGTGTTCTTCACAAGAGCGGAAGCCTCAATCAAGATTTGTTATCGGACCAAGATTGGTCATTGTTCTCTACCGCAAAGCCAGTGCGTCCCAGAAGATACCATCACCATGGCGGACACTCCAGCTTGGTTGAGTTCGGGAAACGACAACAATGCCGCAGCTGCGGGAGGCGGAGATAACTTCGAGATGACGACTGGAGTTGCTGCTTCCCAGCAGCCCACCACGCCAACAGTCGGTTCCACCACTTCGGCAACGGCGGCGTCCTCGACGGAGGCTGCCGAAGAGGACCTACCCCGCATGATTTTGACAATGAGATTGGCCAACATGGGGGTGGCCATTGCCCTCATTGTCTGTTCGGTGCGTAGTACGGTACAAAATGTTTGACCTGAATGAATATCCTGCAAACAATACGAGCTCACCGCCAAACCAACCTTTTTTCTTTTTTTAGGTTTTTGTCATGGTTGGGATCCCCGGCCCATCGGTGTTTGTTTTGGCAATCTATGCTACCTGTGGAGGCCTCTTGATTTGTTGCCTGGAAACTCAGCTTAAATTTCTACGCGTTATTATTGCCGTCAATTTTGGATTCTTGTTCAATTCGGTCTGGAGGTTCCTCTTCTATTTGCTTCTGGCGAGTGTCAGCTGGTCCTACCAGGATCTATTTGGGAAAATCGTGGCTGGGTGCCTCTGTGGATGTGCTGTGTTCAATACTTTTGTGCTTTGTCGGTACGTATGGAATTTTCGATTCCCCCAAATGTATTGTTGAGTCTTTTTGGACTAACCCTGCTGTTACTGCTGTTGTGTCTGTTTTTTTGTTGTTGCTCCAGATACCCATCCTATCGTAAAATCAGAGAGCGAATTGCGGAGGAGGAAGATAAGCGAATCGAAGCCAGGATTAGCAAAGAGGTCAAACGGCAAGCCATACAACAAGTGACATCGCCCACATCGTAGTCGAACTGGTACTGGTACCGTGGTCCATCTGTATGCACAGTCAAAAGGTCAATAAGCACTTGCCGCTCTAGCCAAAATGTCAGCCCTTTCCGGACAGTGGGTGCCACACCTCCTACCTAAACTAGATGCATCATTCACCAAGCGTTCTGTACGGTAGCGTTTATATAGCTTGCTACTACTCGAGTCGAGTTTACACAACTCAAAGGTGTCCAGGGATGGACCGAACATTTCCTGGGACGCCGCTCCCATTAGCAAACGGACTGCTCAAGTGACGAACAAAGTAATCACTTATCCGTTGTTCCATGTAAATTCGATCGCGAAGGCGACGGGGAGAATGCCTTTCATCGGGGAAGATCAAAAGATCATATTCTTTTCCGGCACCAATCAGCCGATTGATCAACCGAGCTGTGTGCCGAAAGTGAACGTTCTCGTCGATCAAACCATGCACAATCATCAACCGTCCTCGCATATTCGGAACATGGTCAAAGACGGCCGACTCGCGGTACCCACTTGCATTATCCGACGGTAAGCCCATATATCTCTCGGTGTAGTGGGTATCATATCCATCCCAACTAGTCACCGGAGCGCCTGCAACTGCAACGTGAAAAACGTCTGGAGCCCTACACAGGCACATGGCAGAGAGATACCCACCATATGACCAACCGTAAACCCCTACACGGGTTGGATCTGCAATTCCTCGCAGGGTCATTTGTCGGACAGTAGCGACTTGATCCAACACCTCCAAACGCCCCAGTCGTCGTGCAATGGCCGACTCGAAAGCAATGCCACGGCGAGAAGATCCCCGATTGTCACACTTGACAACACAAAACCCCAGCGAACAGAGCCGTTGAGCTCGCATATCTGCGCACTGCGACCACGACCGATTCACTCGTTGGACATGGGGACCTCCGTAAACGGCACAAATGAGGGGATAAGGACCGGGTCCGTGTCGAGTTTGATCCGGGCGGTAGAGAGCTGCATGAAGTGTTTCGCTTCCGTCGGATGTCGGAAACGATACGAGCTCCGGTGCAGGAAGACTGGATATCAGTCGATGGGTCTTTGCTGAGCTTCCGCCGCCCTTGATGTTGTTTGTCGGAGGGCTGGACGAGGAGGAGGCTGTGGTTGTCAGGTTCAACGCAGTCATTGTCTTTTCGTCATAAAGGGCATCGTACAGAGTGAGGAGGTAGCGGGTTGTTGGAGTGGTGGCCTTCCCGTCATTTTCTGCATGCTGAATGGCGAATAATTGAACAATCGTTGGGCGATCCAAGTCTGAGCTTGTATCTGCAAAAATGCTGCAGTCTTCGTCCATGACAATATTGTGCATGCCTGACAGTGTGGTCAGACGAATTGGTTGAACCGTGTTGCCTGATGTTGACAGCACGCCATTCGAAGCACTACCCACGCTGTTGTTTCGAGATCGATTCTTGCCACTCAGTGCATTCATTACTTGTTTTAATCCGCGACGGACGCCATGGTTGTTGCTTCTGCCATCACCGACTTCAGCAGGTGAAGCGACCTCTTCGTTTGGATGATGGTCTCCAGAGTCGACGCCGCCAGGGTGAGTCCTTCGCTGGTTGGCAATGGGAAGGGCATACAAGTGTCTTTCCAGGACAGAATCGTATGTTCCCATAACATACACAACATCACGGTTCATGTCAATACCAACAATGCTTTCCACCATCCAATCTCCTCTACCAGAAACAGACTTTACCAAGACAGCCTGATCTCCATTGAATCCAGGGGCGTATGTATACAAGTAGAGATGGCAATATCCAGTCCTTTCTGATGCAAAGAAGAAGGAAAACGATCCATCTGGAAGTGGATTGGGAAGAGGAGGAATATTGTCCACAACCCCACTGCATTCGTGTGGATGTATAGGCCGAGGCAACGTCTTCATCATGTTGTGCAGATTGATCCAATATTGTGTCCTTTCCACAAGCAGCGTTCTAGCTCTCTGTCCATGATGGACATTCATTCTTGTCATGACCAATGTATTTTGTGTCCGATTTTGCCATTGCGCACATGCGGATCCGTCGGGTAGCCAATGCACTCGGGCCAAGTATTCAGGCGCCTCCCGCGGAGAATCATACCATACGGTCCATTGCCATGCCTCGCGAGCGACATCGTTCTGATGGTTGGTCCCTTCAGAAGGCTCTCGCTGCTCCTCGGAAGAACTAATATAGGTTGGATCAAAGTACGACCGGTAATTCACCTTGACAAATCCTAGGGTTACTGTTGGATTGGCATTCCCCGCGAAAGGATATCGATGGTCTTCGTAGCTTCCACAATGGGAGCTTGTGTTGTTGTTTCCAGTATCCCCGTCGGTTGAGTCATTATTTGAATTCGGCAGGTTTGTAGCGTTAGTTGTTGCTGTGGATTGTGCCCCTCCACTTCCAACATCTTGATGCAAGATTCTGTAGGGCGGAACATTCGCTTCATCCAGTTTGGTAAACAATATTCCGTTGGAGTCTGGATGCCACCAGAATCCCCGATATCGATCCATTTCTTCCTGTGCAATAAAGTCTGCTACGCCATGTGCAATAGTGTCCGATGCACCGAAGGTAATTTGTACACAGAGGTCATCCCTGCCCTGTGATGGTGGTGTAGTTGGAGCCACGTATATTTCTCCTGCAACGACAAAAGCGACCATTCGTCCGTCAGGACTTAACTGAGGGTCCTCTGCGTCGGCGGAGTTTTGGTTTGCTGCATTGTTGTTATTGTTGTTGTTGTTGTTGTTGTTGTTTCGTAGTTGGGACGGTTTGTGTCGTGTTTTGTCGTATACTACCTGCAAGGGTTCCGCCTGATCCAGTATTCCATGCTGCACGTACAGAGAGCCGCGTATTGGGACGAGGAGTCGTAGTTGACTTTGTGGTATTGAAGAAAAGGTATCGTCTGAGGCATTATTTCTCCACCGGCACCATGAGAAATGAACGAGAGAGGAGGATGACAGATTGATTGGAACTGAAGAGGACATTTGCTTTCGTTGCTGTTGTTGCTGCTGAGGAAAGGATGCATGGTTGGGAAAAGAAGAGGCCAACATGGAGGTGCTAGTCACAGTGCCTCCATTGGTAGTTGTAGTTTTAGCCTTGGATGAATCCTGTACTATTCTTCTTTTTGCAGTGTTCGCAGCACTTGAACTTGAATTAGTCGGTGTGGAAAAGGGTGTTCGTAGTAAAGGATGTACTGTGATGCGGTTTTGGCTAGCAGGAGTCTTGGACTGTGCCAGTAGCGATGCGATGTCAAGAACAAATAGTTGTCTTTCGGAAGAAGAACTGGATCTCGAGGAAGACGTTGCTGGTGTCGTAGATGATGAGTTGTTGGTTGTTGCTGTTGCGGTTGTAGTTGAAGAGGACCAGCTCAAGTTTTGAACTTGCATTCGGCGAGGCTGATGTGCCAGCATCATGGAAGCGGAGGCCACAAATGCCAAATACTGGCCATTGGGTTGCTGGAACCGAGGCGAAAATGTCAGTGAGGATGGCCCCGACAACCCTGGTCAATACAAATATAAATAGAAGCAAAAGAAAAGAATTAGTTTGGTGCCCAGAGGTGAGAGAGTACGAAACCAGACCATTGTCATGTCACGTGCTTACCGGGAGGTGGCAAGGCAGCCACTGCCTCTGACGTCAAAATAGGATGTTGTGGACTGGATGCGGACATTGTATTGCTGCTGTTGGACCACAGTTGTTCCTGAATACTAAATACTCAAAATCCTTCTTGTGCCTATGCCATACTCAGCGGCTCGTGGCCGGTCGTCGCGAACTCAAATTTTGCGTGGGATGAGTGACTCGTTCGAAGGGCGACCAACAATCGCCCAGCCCGGAACCAAAATGATGGATACAATTCGATTCGGCTTCAGAGATTACTCAAAGGCCCTTTACGGTAGAACTCTGTCTTGATCGCAGTGCCAGTTCCTCGTTGTTTCAATCCTCTCCATGCATACCTAACTAAAACAGTTGGCAATATAATAGCGGTACCCAGGGCAACACATCCGGTTTGAGTGACAGTCTTTTCTTCTTTCTCGTCATCCAAGGGCATCGTGAATGTGGTGCTCTTGCCAGCATCAGCAAGTAACGGCCTCGGTGTCTCCAACAATTATGCCTTTGGGTACCGTTGATAATCCTTTTAGCTAGCAGAGCCGCTAAACAACTTTGTGGTCTGCTCCACAGGCGTCTCTTCAGTTTGAAATCTCAATCAAACGGCCGGCGGTGTCAAGTGTCAAGGAGGATCGCACAGAATTGCACCGGATGCAACACTCATCACTCATTACAATAAGCAAAGAGAGCATTATTCTATAGAAAACCAAAGACAGATCAAGATGGCCGTCATTGCACAACAAAGAAGACCTTGTGGCTCGCTGCTGCAACAAAAGACGGACGAATGCTCGGTCTTTTTCAACTTTGTCCATGGAAAGGTACGCCACTTGTTTGTCATCGTTGGCTATTGTCATAGCAGCACGTTGTTTCGGTGCTCACGCTGGACTTTTTCCACTCCACCTTTCTCTCTCCTTGGCGGCTCCAAACCAACAAAACAAAACAGACTCTCTGCATGATGGTCAATCTTCACACCGATGATATCAAGTCCATCAAGAAACGCCTGGCAGAACTGGACGGCAAATCGGATGGAAGAACCACCAGAACCTCATTCGTTCTGGCCAGTAGAGACATGTTCCTGGTTTGGAACGGCAAGCCCCTGGAGGAAGATTGCACATTGGCAGACTACAACATCACGTCCAAGGGACACACCACCATATTCTGCCATCAGCGACAACCGGGAGGCTGCTTTGCTGTTTCCTTTTCCATCTTTATGGTCATTGTGGCAGCGGTGCTCGGAAGCTCCGTCACATGTGGTGCCTCTCTCATACTGGTACCACTCCTATTACCTCTTCTTGTCATTCTACCCTTTTGCTGTTTGTAATGTAAGAAGAAAATCAATGAAATGAACTACTATACAGTACATACATACAGGTTGCTACCGTATGAACCCAAAACCAAACAGTCATCATACAACAGAACTTTTTGGAGTATTTACATCATCCTTTTGACAATTCGCACCCGCATTATTCATTCCATCTCCTTACTCCTCCTACCCAAATAAAATCTATACCGGTATACCTTTGTAGCTGGCAACCACCACCACACTTCATGTAATGGCCTGCAAACGTCGCAAGGACGGATTCATGTGTCTTCTAGCTAGTACATCTTGAATGAATCGAGCAGGAGGAGAGTCATCTGATTGGTAATTGGTTCAAGATGGCTAGCAGGTGCCATGATCAGTCCAGCAAACAGGTAGTCTCATACAGTACTAGTAGTACATTTATTTGTGTGTAGGAACTGAAATATTATGTAGCCAAATGTATATAGGTTTGAGTCCTCTTGATCAGCAACCCGGTTTCGGTTCTGTTACATAGATTCATCATTCTATTAGAGTAGTCAGTAAACTTGTAAATGCGTCTGTTACTAACATAGACGCTACTAGCTAGAGCCGTATCAGTTTGTCGTCGCAAGAACTCTTCCGAATATACTAGTATAGCTAACTAGCTAGTCTACATGTACTCTAGTAGGTTCTCCGGTTGGGACACAATGTTGCGGCATCGTACAGTACCGATAGGAGTGTCAGTAGCTCACAACAAACCATGAAGCTACAATTGTTGTAGACTACTAGCTCTAGGGGTTGTACTCATTTTGAACATGGCTAGGTTTTACTAAAGTAAGAGGACTGCTCAGGCAGACAACTCGCCTTAGCTACTACCGGTACTGTATGTACTGAACTGTTTGTTTGTTTGTTTGTTTGTTTGTTTGAACCTCGGTGCCTACAATGATCAAGGTTCCACGTGGCCAATGCCACCGGCATTGCGTTTGTAGACGACATTGACAGCGTCCGTGTCCTTGTTTCGAAAGACATAAAAGTCGTGGTCAGTGTAGTCCAAAGCAAAGACGGCCTCTTCCAGCGAAGTAGGTTTGTTCAGGTCATAGCTCTTAACGGACATGACTGTGGGCTTGTCGGGATCTTCAAACTCATCGTCATCCACTCCCGCTGTTTCGTCCCAGTTTTGTTCGGCTTCCATCTCTTCCAAAATTGCCATGATATCATCCCCCATGTTACTGCCTCCGTGCCAGCCCTGTTGCCGGCGCTCCTTGTATTTGCGCAACTTGCGGTTCTTGAGGGAGAAAGAGAAATTCCAATTGGAAAAGATAAGGGTAAGACTACTTCCCAGAAGACAACTATCGGACCCTACTACTAGTAGCTAGCCAGTCAGAAGCAGGAATCGCATGCACTTACCAGGGCATGAGCTACAGCATCAATAGACTCGTACATGTCAGGCGTTTCTGTCCTGGAATGAATGGTAACTCCTTTCAAGTTGGTTGTCACTTCGACTTTGTGGGCATTTTTAACCTGATGTATGTTGGGCGAGGGGCGAGGGAGCAATGGACTTGGTTAGCCAAAATCAAAAACTATATCCCGCCAATCCAAATCCAAATCCAAATCCAAATCAAAACCCGAGGTGATTTCCATTTTGTGGGGGATGCCACCAAATCAATAATACGCACTTTGGGGTTCTTGTTGACCGACAAATGGACATCACATTCGCGAATGGCGCCATTGCTGCCCAACTTGTTCAAATTTCCACCGATTCTCTTGTTGACATAATCTACCAAGGCAGGCGTCAACTCGATATTGGTCCCAGAAACAACCAAGGGCACTTCAGTGGCACGGGCTTCTTCGGTCGAGAAGAGAACGACTTTGGGTATTATAGGTCTTGGCTGAGAAACAAAGCCCGAAACGCAAGACGAAAGGCCCAAGAGGCTGATAATGATGGTCTTCATCGTGTCTGGTATGTAGGCACCTATCAATTGCTGGGAGGCAAATACAGATACTGGCTTCTAGCTAGTAGCTAGATTGTAGTTTTTGGGGAGAGGTGAGCCCAGAAGCAAATCTTATTTGTGACACAAGCGAATGATGCCATGAAAGGAAGAGACATCATGGTGGTGAGGAATCCTGGTGAGAGAAGCCTTTCGGAGATGGTGTCAACCCGAAGCCAACTTTGAAAGATCTGGGGAAGTACGTGGTGGATCGCGCGGTGGAGCGTGCGAGAAGTGTCGCCGAGTACACTCCTCGCTTTTAAGATACGTTTTGTAATTTGACAAACAACCGAGTCCACACTCGTACTAGTACCGTATTACTAATATACAACCGTAGTCACATGATAGAGGGTATCCGTCTTAGGGGAGTTGTATGGGCTGGTGGGACTTACCTAGTAGTCTTAGTACATATTTCACCCCCACTTAGGCCTAAGTATTGGTAATCGTATATTGGGGACTGGTGATACCATTCATTCGGTGAGGGTATTCTGCCGGGGAAAACCAGTCATTTGAGGGTATCCGATACTACTCAGAATCGCATTGGTAGTTGCATCGGCAACCCCAAAATACAACTTTTGCCCTAAGTATCATTGTCACTCGTGCCAAAAATACAACCCAGTCACACGCAAACGTTCCGCGAAACTCAAAGACTTATAGTCCCGGAACCTCCCTCATAGTGCTGAGAGAGGGTAAACTCTCGAAGATCCCCTCCTATCCAACGCCTGTATCATGGGTACGACTGCATCCAACGGCGGATCGGTCGTTCAATCTTCACCCAATCTCTCCATAAATTTGGATGGAGTGCGAAAGCTATGCATAATCGCTATTTTGTTATCCTTGCTATTTTGTTACTCATTGCTACTTGCGACCATGGCGAGGAAGAGGAAGTCCCTTGACGAACAATACCGGCCGGCACTCACCAGGTTTATGTCTTGGAAGCATGGCCGGCAGACACCGTATGGTAGCAGGAGGACCTTTACACAGGTACGTTGGTTCGCTCATTCGCCAAACCTGTCATTTCGCCAAACCTGTCATTTCGCTGATCTGTCATTTCGCTGATCAAACATCGTCCCTCACACCATGGTCGCTCTTCTTTATTTTTTGTTCTTCAGGACCAGCTCCTTGCCATTACACCCACTGATGTCGCCCGGTTCATGAATTTCCTTGCCTATGGGAAGACCAATCCTGGTCCCAATGATCGTCCCACCCAAAAGAGATCTTCCACTCTTGAACAGTACAAGAAGGCCATCAGCCACTTCCATCCCAACAGGCATGCACCATGGGCGGTTGGTCCGAATGTTGGGAAGTCCTCCGCCAGCTCCCGCAGCACCGACGCCAGCTCCCGCAGCCACCGACGCCAGCTCCCGCAGCACCACACCACCGCCAGCTCCACCGGCCGCACCAGGAAGAGGAAGCCTTGGAGCACCATTGCCACCACCCCTCGCATCAACTGGAAGTGGTTGACCTCCCAATATTCTTGTTCACGATGGCAATGTTGTGAGACATAGCCCCTCAGGAGCTGATGTCCTGTGCAAGAATCTGCTGGGCCTCCTCGTTGCCTGCTGGTCCTGTGTTGAAGACAAGCAATTGGTTGAGCTAGTTCCATGTTGACACCACCAGGAGCACCTCCAACCAAGGGCTCAGCACCACTTGGACCTGGGCGGTGGGAGCCAACTCAGTAATGTGCAATGCATTGGCTACCTTGTAGATTGTCAGAGGAATCTTGGCCACAGGGTTGTAGTCGGCCCAGGATCCTCATCAAAGTGGTTCGAAGCTGGGCATACTCAGTCTGGATGCGGTTGCGAATGTCTGCCGGCATCATATGCTCCAAGCCAGGTCCATCGCAGCCCAAAGCAAGCGGACCAAGTACCATCGGAAGGTTGTTGGATGGGTCGTCGGCAAAGAAGTCACAAATGGAAGGACAGACATGCTCGCCAATGAAACCATGATCCACACCGCTGTCAATCTTGATCGAGTACTTGACGGGGCCTCCAACAGCGAGAGTTCCCGCAACCTTGGCATCGGTCGGCAACTGTTCCAGTCCAATTAGACATGGACAATATGGCCGTTCTTCTCGCCCTTCCAGCGACCACGAGCCTCATTCTCGGCCTGTGTATCCACACTCAGCGCATAGGTTGGAGGCAGCTTCGAAGACTGTGGGTACCGAGGCTTCCCTGGACTTGCTTGGCCAGCCCCACAAACTCACGGTCCTCCCAGCCTTCTTCAAGACCGTTGGTACCAGGCGTTGACTCATCTGGCTCCGTCTCAATGTTGGCCTCATCGAGCTCTTCGTCGTTGTCCAGAGCCTCGATGGCGGCAAGGAACGCTTCTTCATCGTCGACACGGTAATGGCCAAACAGAAACTTGGGATCACCGTGTCCCTCTCAAGTCTTGTCTCGATCCAAATAGCCATGGCAATCAGGACGCAAAATCAGGTCGCGGCACCCAGCAAATTTGGTCAGGACAATCGCGCTCCTCCTGGACTTCTTGCTCCAGGATACCTTGGTTTGGAGAGCGATGTTTGGAAACTTGGCGTTGGCTTCGGAAGTCCAATGTCTCCATGTTCGTCAGTCATCAGTTCGACCAATCATGTGAACTGAACCTTCATCATGGTTGGAGTCTTGATCGTGAGGTCAATGTTGCACCTCCATCACGCTCCAGGATCCGAATGGTCTTGCGGAATTCTCGAAGTTGAGATCTCGCTTGACATTGGATTTCCTTCCCTGCTTCCTGCCTCCGCCTTCTTCACAGCTTTGATCACTTCATTGACGTTCGTGGAGCGAGTTGGAT
>CAICTM010000861.1:0-45090 GCA_903772945.1 Seminavis robusta
CGCGAAGGACTACGTCATGAGTCGAACTCAAACCCTATCTAGGATCGAGTCGCGAATAAGGCTAAGAGCCGTGTATTGCAAATGTGACAGAGTCCTGATTTCACAAGTGTTGGAACCATTGGCTGGAAATTACACACAAGAAACAGCTGATGCAGTTGTAGAGGCCCTGGAGACTGCTGTCAGATATGGTCTGATTCATTCTCGGGAACACTGTTTTGAACTTGTGCGCCAACTCCTGGAGAAATCACCTATCAGCTTCAGCGAAGACTCTCTGAGACGTATTGTTTTGCTTGTCAAAGGCAATCAAGACTGCCGCACTTCCCTCTTGGCAAATCTAAAGACTTTCTTGCCAGAATCAATGACAAGAGGACAGCAGGAGTTGTTGATTCAGAATGGAATCCTGCATCATTATCTGAAGAGTGAATTCCACAAAGACGAAAGGACACAGCCGCTCATCGATGGTCTTGTGGGCTATCTAAGACAATGTGTGGACCACACGCCACATAAACGAGAAATTGCCAGAGACCAGGTTGTGGGGCATCTGTTTCCGGAATGGGAAACGCACGCCACCTGCCAAGTTTTTTCCATGCTCGGCCGGGCCGTAGATTTGCATGACTGACCTGTATTTCCAGTTCACCCGGAGATGTTGCTGCACAAGTACCCTCTGGGTGATAATAGTGACACCATTGTGCAAAAAAGATTTATCTGGAGTGAATCCTACGGTGTAACCCAATCACCAACAGCAGTATTGTAGCTAACTGTCATTGCTGACTCGTTTCCTGGCATTAACAGTCTTCAGCAGATATTTTGCGGATCCCAAAATAGCCTTCGTTGATCTGTCCTCCGCGAGCCTTATTGATCTGGGTGTTGCAGTTCTGGGCATCCAGTTCCTGCTTGCTTATGGTTTTGGGGGACGAGGAGACTATAAAAGTAGACGGGCATGATGATGCCGATGGAGTGTAGCTTGGCTTGGTTACCGCTAGCCAATCCAAGCCGTGAGGCAGGCGAAAGAGATACCGCTTAGTTTTGATTTGCAAACCTGCTGCCACTGGATGCCGTAGCAGCTAGACTACCCCTCCTCCCTAAGCCTTGGGCGCCAAACAGATGACGACGCACTATGGCTGGCTACTGTTAGCATAGATGACCTCCTTGTGGCACCAAACCGTCCCGCCCGTGCATCCTTGCCATCACCAAATTGCATCACTCCCGCGTCTTCCTTTGTCACTACTTGCTTGCTTGCTTTTTGATTGGAGACCATTTTGACTCCCGGTCGGGACCCAACGTCAGCTTCCCACTGGACATACGCGTACTTCAACAAATTTCACTCCACTCAGCCACACGAGTTTGATGGAAGAGTGCGTTGAAGCATTATGGGAATGCGATTGTAGCGAGCACCTCGTCACTCCAATTTTTTATTTTTGGGGAAGACAAAGAGTGAGAAGAAGCTACCACCCTTTTGCATACCACCACCATGCCCGGTTATCGTCAGTATACTAATAATAATGGAGACTGCCATAATAATGGTAGCAGCACGGGGAGAAGTACCCGCCGTGGGTTTACGAATTTGTCCGAGTTGACCATGTCCTTTGTGTCTTCGTGGGCCGTGGCGAGAAAGCATCCCCATCCTCGAACTCCCACCGCGGATGCTACCCCCAAGGGGACGTGGGATTGGCAGTATTCCTATTGTACCGTGGTGGCAGCATCGGTCTTTGTCTATTGGCTGTTTGTGTCTTTGATCCCCGTCTACAACAAATTCTTTTTCCAAAAGAGTTTATACCCTTATCCCATTGCCACGGCGGGAATTCAACTGGGAGTGGTGGCCATTCTATTGGGAATTCTCAATACACTCCAGCACTGCTACAGACAGCACATTGCCCGAACATCCCGTATTCCTTCTACTTCTACTTCCACTAATCATGAAGCTGGAGATGGCAATCCCATGAACCTTCGAACGTATTATCAATCCATTCCAGAACAACCATCCACCGTGGGTATCTCGGTGGACTCTTCGACCACAACTACTTCTGATACTACCATTAATAATGAAGATTCCTGGATTGGAGGACCTCATTTACTATGGAAACTGAAATGGGTGACTCCCATTGGGTTTCTCTTTGGCCTCAAATACGGCGTTACCAATTTGGGATTGCATCTCGTGGCAGCACCCACCCATTTATTACTGCAGGCGACCGATTTGGTGTGGACCGTGCTGAGTGCCTGGCTGATTAATCGAGAACGGCTCAACGCTGTGGAAGTGGGATGTTTGCTCGGATGCATTGCCGGCAGTGCCGTTCTCAGTTGGCATCAATTGCACAACAATAATAGTTATCACGAAAATGAACTCAAAGATGGCAATCACGACGAGTCACTGACATCGCATCCGGGATGGTTTGCCATTATCATCAATCTACTATCCCCCATGTTGTTGGGACTCTGTATTGCCACACTTCGGTTGGCGTGTTGCGAACTCATGAGACCCGATAATCGCGTACGAGGAACTGTATCGGCGGTGGAATTGACCACGCTCAAACTCGTTATTTCCGCCTCGGTCGCATTGTTGTTGGCGTGTGTCTTGGAAGGAGGTGATATGGATGCTAATGCGGACCAAACAACCCAACTTTATCATCATGCACCACGAGTGTCGTGGTCGGATGCCTTTGGAGAATTGCCTCTCTCGACCAAACTCGGTGTCATGGGAGGAGCTATTCTCATTGCCGTTTTTCAAGTCAATTGTACCGCATTGACCTATTTGACATCGGCCGTGTCGGTGGGGTTGGTGGGACAAGTCAAGATTATTCCCCAATGGATTGTCGCCACGATTTTTGCCATGACCACGTCCAAGTTCACATTGCAACGAGACAATTTAATTGGAGCCTTTCTCATCATGGCCAGCGCCGCCGCGTTTGCCGGATCCAAATTTTGGGTCGTTGGTGGATCCGACAATGACAAGGATGATCCGAGTGCGTCCGCAAGTACCGCCAGTACGGACGACGACCTGGATCCCGAGACACCCCGCATTGCCGCCAAACACCCACAAGTCACCACCGAGTCGACCCGTTTGCTGTCCGCCCGAGGTAAGAAACAGAACAGCAATAATAGCCTTTTGTGGACAGATGCCGACGAATGGGCGACCGCATCATTGCGAGCCGAATTTGATGCCATGCAAAATAAATGATCGATAATGGCAGCCACAAAGTTCTTATCGACAGCATTCTCTTCCACCACAGCAGCAGCAGCCACACCAAGAGCAATCTTAATCGACTTGTCCCGCACAAAAAATAATGACCCACATCACCAACCCTGGATGGATGCAGCCGAATAGCCATTTTGGTTTGCTGGCTGGGGGTGGCGACGGCCGAAAGGGCTCGAGTACAGTAAGTATGGAAGTGGCCTGGAGATGGTAACGCCGAAAGGGTTGTGGTGTTGGGGGTTCGCGTGAAAGAATGCATGGACGCCTACGTAGCGGCTGCAGGGGGGCTTTGCCAGAAGCAAGTGAGATTGCCAGGGGCCAATACCAGTAGAGGATAGGGGCGGCCATTGGATTCCTTACTTGCTCAAAAAGTACCGGTAGCTTTCAACAAACACAGTGCTCGGTTTCATTTCTTTTTATCTGCTATAGCTAGTAGCCAAGTTCAAAGCACAAAACTGGCGGCAACAAAGGGAGGAGGAGGATGTAACAAAGGTTCACGCTTCACAGCTAGACCAAAGAGGAAAAACAGTCTCAAGCGGAAACCCATCTGACAGACTTCTAATAGAAAGTAAGAACATCGACGGCACTCTGAAAAAAGATTGAGGATCCCATCCCACCAATCTTCAAATGTGATAGAATCATTCAAAAAGGTGCCCCACAACTCCATCGTTCTTGAAGTAGCGCACATACGAAGGACTGACACGCTCATTCACTATCTCCACAAGCCTTGGCACAAGAGGTTTCAGAGTTTTCAGAGCAATTTCACTCTGCAGGTAGTGATGAAGGATATCATGCTCGATCAACAGCTCTTGCTGTTTAGCTGTCATGGATTTTGGCAAAAATGTTCCCAGACTCTTCATGAGTGAATCTCGGCATTTCTCATTCCCTTTGACAAGAAGAACCATTCGCCTCAGAGAATCTTCACTGAAAGTGTTGGGCGATTTGGTTAGGAGCATGTGCAACAGTTCAAAACAGTTTTCCTGCGAATGAATCAATCCATACTGCACACTTGTCTCCAGTGCCTCTACTACATGTATTGCAGCTGCCACATCTTCAGTTTGCTCGGCAGCCAATGGTTCCAAAACATTGGAAATAACTCTGTCACATTCCTCCAATCCTGCTCTGCTGCAGAGCTCATCAAACCATGAAAGGGCAATTAGAAGCTTGTCTTTTGTAATCTTCACTGTTGAAAGTGGAGCCATCAAGGATACAATCCATTCCCATTCTTTGGGATCACGGTGAGGGAACTCAAAGTGCTTGGTGGCAGACTCCTTCATGCCAATGTCAAGGGCCGTGTCGAAATACTGGCTCCAACAGCGGAGACTTGGACCATACTCCTTGAACACCACACCACCAACCACAATGGTCACATCAGGTTCGGCCTTGTTCCTAATGCACGTTTGTTTTGGTTCTGGTGGTGGAGGGGTAATCTTCTTGCCTCGGACTGTGTATCGTTTAAGTGACATATCTTTGACGTTTGCAACGAGATGCAGTACTGGTAGGAACGGGATCAACTGCAAATTTATGAAGCCAGGAAAGGGAGTGATCTTTCAACACAGCGTGGATGCCGCAATATTTAAGATGCTGTAAAGGTAAGGTGGTCGAAATCCGTGTGCCATTGTATCATTCCCACGGTGAGATGCATTGATTGGCAGCTACACATCCACATGGAGTATGAAAGGGGGCGTTAACACGATGGTATCAGTGCACATACTCCGTCGCAGGCGGCTAGCGGTGCCTGCTCAGCGTGGAAGCAGCTGAGGAGTGGCACTGTACCGGCACACCATTACTGGACCTCTGTGGAAACGTCATTGGTGGAAAAGTACTTAGGAGACGATGCACCGAGGCTTAGGAGACGATCGAAATGATTTAAGAGACGAAAGCAATCGTCTCCTTTATTTAGGAGACGATTCATTAGGAGACATTCCATTTAGGAGACAATCGTTTCGAAGTAGGAGACGATCCGAAAGATTTAGGAGACGATACCATACAGTTTACATTGTGCACTTAGGAGACGATCCGTTGAGAATAGGAGACGATCCGTTGAAAATAGGAGACGATTTAAGAGGAGACGAAAGATTTAAGAGACGATCCGTTTCGTCTCCTATTTTTAGGAGACGAAATCCATTAAATAGGAGACGATCAAAAGGATTTAGGAGACGAAAAGTAGCACGACTCCAGTTTCCACAGAGGTCCTGTACCGGTAGCGAAGGTGTGGACCGGAAACGTGGAATCCAGCGTGCCAGTATGCAAGACAGGAGTACCGTAAGCTCATGAAACTGATGAGATCAACTTGAAAGCGTTCTCATTCTTCCGCCTTTTCTCCCCTCTTTGGAATAGCTATTAATTAAATTAGCTAACTGGACTAGCCAGATCCCTGGACCTCTGTGGAAACGTCATTGGTGACAAAATACTTAGGAGACGATACACCGAGGAATAGGAGACGATCGAAATGATTTAAGAGACGAAAGCAATCGTCTCCTATATTTAGGAGACGATTCAGTAGGAGACATTCCAATTAGGAGACGATCGTTTCGAAATAGGAGACGATCGGAAAGATTTAGGAGACGATACCATACAGTTTACATGGTACACTTAGGAGACGATCCGTTGAGAGTAGGAGACGATCCGTTGAAAATAGGAGACGTTTTAAGAGGAGACAAAAGATTTAGGAGACGATCCGTTTCGTCTCCTATTTTTAGGAGACGAAATCCATTAAATAGGAGACGATCAAAAGGATTTAGGAGACGAAAAGTAGCACGACTCCAGTTTCCACAGAGGTCCTGTGCCAGTAACTGCTTCACCGACTGCAACACTACTCAAGTGTCACTGGAGTCGAACTAGATCTTATCACGATTCCGTTTTATAGTCTTAGTTAGCTAAGTTAGAACAGGAACATCAGTCTTCTTCAACGATGGACGCTGTTTCGACGAGCAATCTCCATGCAAAGGACTTCGTGCAACAAGCCATTGTCTAAAAGAACCGTGCGTTTCTCGGGGGAAATGGACTCTGGCAAAAGCCGAAACAGTGCCGGCAACAGCACCTCGTGACAATCCTCGTCCTCCTGAATGAGGGATAGGATGCGCTGGATGTTTGCCTTGTTCATGCCTTGGGGTGATGGTGCAATCAGCGTGGATGTGATCATGTGCAAGCACGTGACCTTGGAATGGACCAGATCGTACTGATTGCTGGTTAGAAGCGATGCAATGATGGAAGAAATGGTTTCGTTGGCATCAGCCCCAAATTCCAGGTGAGGTGGCAGTGGTAGGCTCTGGCACAACGCTTGATCGCATTTCTCGAGTCCCATGGGGCTGCAGAGTTCCACAAACCAGGAGAGAGCCATATGCAGCTTCTCTTTGGGGATCCGTTTCGGATGATGAGACGTGGGTACCATGAATGATACAATCCATTCCCAGTCATTTGGGTCTCTGTCGGGAAAATGAAAGCATGTAGTGTGGGTCTCCTCCAGTACTCGATCAAAGTAGTTACTCCAAGATCGAAGACTTGGACTGTACTCTTGAAATTCAACACCACCCACCACAATAGTGATATCGGGCTCATTGTTTTGAAGGCAGAGTTGCTTCACTGCTTGCTGTTGGGTTCCCTCAGACTGTTGTTGATTGTCCTGGCTGCCGGTTTCCTTCTTCGCTGATGGCTGTGAGTTTTTCGTTGCACTGGTCGTCTTCTCTGGTAGGCTCGTCTCTTTTTTGTTGCTGTTGTTGGCGTGGTGCTGGATGAGATAGAGAAGCATCATCACGACGACAAGAGAAGCACAGATGAGAAGATGCCCAAGCGCAATGGGCTGGAAGAAAGTGAATGGAAGGAACCGCATGACGCTGTTGCAGTGTACAATGGATCGTCGGATAGTCTGGATCTGCCTTTTTTTGAGCAGAAAGAACCAAGTCAAAGTGCAAGCGAAAAGAGTTCGTCGACTTGTATGAAAGGACAACGGCAGTGGAAACGAAACCGAAACGGTCCCATTGGGTTGGTTTCGACGGACGGAAAGAGGTTTCATCGGAAATATGCAAAGCAACCGGACGGTTTCAGCGTGGAAACACAAGAAAAGCGTGGAAACATACTGTGTTCCACGTGGAGATACATTTTCTGTGACTGCCTCACCCATGACTCAAACTTCAACCTCGCATCCCAAGATCACACACTCTTGAGCTTCCATTTCCAGAAACAAAGATAGAAGACAACAAGATGATGAGTAGTAGTCGGCTGATAGTATCGTGCTTGTCCTTCCTGGCGGTTTTGGATGGTAGAGCAGCCAATGCGTTTCGGGGGCCTGGTTTGGCAAGCGTACATGATGTATCGAGACGACAATCATCTACAGCAATGAGCATGTCGATTCTGGACGACATCAAAGCCAAGAGCGACAATAACGAGTTGGGCGATGACAAGAAATTCAATCCCTTTGATTACAGCAAGGACCGCAGCATTTCCACAGTCAACTATTCCGGAACCCAGATTTCTCTACGAAAAACCACCATGACCGAACTTTTGAATGAACTGCTGAATGTGGCGACTGCACGGGAGGAAGTGCAAACCGTGTTGGAGAGCTACAAGGACTTTTTGCTAGAGCCACTCGAAGATACGGATGCGGTATTGGATCCCGATTCCATCTACACCGCTTCCATGACACGCGAGCAACGGTATCAGGCCTACCGGGAATCCATGGAAGAACGAGTCGAAAAGGCCCGAAATGAAAGTGTCAAAACGGTCCTAAAGGCCATGAAGGACTATGTATTGAGCTTTGAATAAAAACAAGCTGCACTTTTCACGCTCTCAAAACATATCCTGGCTGTGTCAATTCCAATGAATGATATCCTACCTGGCTAGCTAGGAAGCTGGCCAACAGCTAAGGGCCCATCGTTATCCTGGCAGCTAGCTAGATTCATCCGTGTGGTACCGTACGAGGAGCCCCTCAAGGTATCCTGATGTCGTCTACCAAAGGGTGCTACTAGTACCTTGATGTACATACATATTTCTAAACTACAATTTCACGATCGAAGTATTCCTTACTTTGCCAATCTTATTTGGGTTGCCTATACGTCGTCATAAGATGTTCGTCTTTCCGTAGCCGATGAATGGCGGCACCAAAAGTTGGATGCTACCGCCCTCCATGATGTTTCGTGGGCAATCCATGGCTGTGCAGGTTGTCGTGTAGAATGGTCTCCAGAAGCAACTCATAGCAGGCCCCGCTGCAAACTAACATGCACACATAGCCACCACTCATCGATCGTCAGAACAATCCAGAATTCCATTACTCCTCCATCCTAAACAAAGGCAGTGAGAGATTGTCGTCTGTCTAGTTAGAGATGTGTCGCTTGTGCCATCAACGCACAATAATGACGTTCCAGTGTCGCATCTTCACTACTCTCAGGACCATCGTCATCGTCATCATCATCAACTACAAGTAATAACAGTTTGTCCAGAGGATTCCCCTGAAGTTTCAGCCTCACTTCGGCCGCCGCGAGACACCGAAGTTCACCATCCGTCAATCGTTCGGCTCCCCAATTCTCGTCTCTCAGGTAGGCGGCGATTCCTTCGGTTTGGCAACTGTGTACGCGGCAAACAAAGGAGAGGGCATGTTTGGTGGCCGTGTGCTGATCCAACAGAGTTGCGAGACGATTGGCTCGTTCCAATTGCCGCAATCGATCCAGAAAGTGATTGGCCGCTCGCACAACCGGCAACTGGCGCTTTTCAAAGTCATCCCTCCATTGAATCAAACCAAAAATTTGAGAAATCGATGTTCTGTCGCAATAATTGGTGTCCAGAAACTGTGCCACCAGACAATCGACGTCGTCGTCGTGGGATGAGCATCCCAGGAGCCGGGCCAAGTCGCGTCGCTCTCGTGGTTCGTTCTGGAAAAGATGCAGTAGCCCAATTTGTCCCCGTGCTTTGAGGTGCTCGGCAAACTGAATGCCTTCTCGTTTGAATTCTTCCATGACCACACCGCATCTTTTGACGGCTTGGGCGGCCCGTCGTTCTGCTATTCTCTTTCTCTTTTCCTGTCGACGGCGCTACAAAAAGGGAGAACAGTACCATTGAGTCAGAAGTTGAAATAGAAACACAAACAAGGTGCTGATGTTGTATTATACAAGAGCACAATCACACTGCACAAAAACTAACCCTTCGTTCCTTTCGAGCACTGTGACCCCTCTCCGACCTAGAGTACTCAATTTCCCAATCCAAGCCATCAAACTGAACCGTGGGCATGTTGTTGTAATCGATCCCTCGTCGTTGTCTCTCGCTCTTTTTTGTTGTTGTGTTGGGAAATGTGATGTGTGCACAGCAGGCCAAACGATGCGAGTTTGTCCGTTCTAGTCTTCCCACCAACTCTCTCACTCACTTACTCACTCCTTTCTTTTCTGCAGAAGCTTCCTGTAAAGTACCGTACAGCTCCTTTAGAAGCTTGTACTACCACCGCACTTTACCATGCCAATGACATCTCTCTTTCCCTCGCTCGATCTCAACCGACAACAACACCTTGTGTGGGGTGCTCTCAGGTTTTTGTGTGAAGGCGATGTGCGCCGTGGAACACGGTTGTTTGACACCGAGGAAGCGAAGACCCTCATTAGCGTTAACCTTTTTTAAAACAAATGACGTGTACATATTTTGAGCGAGAGTTCTGAAAGAGTTCTGAAAGAGCGAATTTTTACTTCTTGTTCTTTGAAAACATCATCATGTGTTGTTGCTTCAGTCGTCATTCCGTTTTGGCGACCATGTTGGTGAAGCAATCGTCCACAATGCCAAATTTAATTTTGTGTGGAGTTGACAGAGAAAGTGAGAAAGATCTAGCTAGAGCAAGGAACAAGGTGGTTTAACTTGAAGGTTCAACCAAAGCAACAAGGGATCAGCTAGTTGTAGCTAACTACGTTTCCAGGAAACTAGAGAGATATTGCATCCAGTGAAGCGTGACCATGAGCACT
The DNA here is from genome assembly GCA_903772945.1 of Seminavis robusta. Classification (NCBI taxonomy): domain Eukaryota; phylum Bacillariophyta; class Bacillariophyceae; order Naviculales; family Naviculaceae; genus Seminavis; species Seminavis robusta. The sequence goes on from CAICTM010000861.1 coordinate 10,126, forward strand.
AGTATGCATGGTAGCAATAGTCCTGAAGCCACCGAAGTGCTGCAAGTCCGCGTGATGGATTGGATCACGGACTCTCCTTCGGAGCAACAAGCTCACATTGAACGAATGCAAGGATTCTCGCAACGAATTCGACACTTGGAAATCCGCTTGACGGGATGGACGCTGAATCAGAATCGACGACTGCACGTGGGCCTCAACACGGTCCCCACCATTCTAGAATCCATCATCATGGCGCCTGATCATCATTGGAAGCAGCATGCCAGAGTGGAAGAATTGACAATTGATCTGGAATGCTTATCGTCGTCGTCGTCTCAATCTCAAACAACAATAATAAAACAAGCATTGCGAACATTTTGCAATCTCATCACGACGCCACACACTACGACTTGTGCGTATGGATGTTGCTCGACGTGCCTGCAAAAGTTGACCATTTTGTGCTCGGGAGAAGAAGATATTTCCAGTCATGCCTTGCGGTATTTGGGAAGATCCTTACGCAATCTGAGCTCTGTCACGACCCTCCGGTTATCGGGTATGAATCCGGACCATTTAGCCATTGTCCTCAACAGTATGAAAGCGGAGCTCCATTCGTGCCTGGAAGACTGTTTGCAAGTAACATGTCACTCTTCATGCTTGGAAGATTGCTTGCAAGTGGCAACATGTCCCTGTGGGTCCAAGAATCAAGATGACGATAATAATGACGACCAAAACAACAATAATCAGCGACCTTGTCCACGGATATTGCCACCGAGTTGCTGCGATCCCTACGAAGCAGTTCCCTATACCATGGAGGAAACGTCCGCCTTCGACGACGAACGCTTTCCCAAACAACTGGAACTGCATCGAATACGACTCTCCCACAAAGCCATTGCCAATCTTGTCTATCTACTGGTGGAGGAAAGTCAATCCTCCATTACCAAGCTGGTCATTCGAGATTGTCTTTCTGCCACGGACGATTTGGGTTTTTTGATCTTTCTCGCCAAGGGACATTCCGTCTTGCAAGAACTCACATTGGACCGACATCGGATTCGGACCTTTTGGGGAGAATCGGCATGGTGGAATCCCTGTACGCGAGTACCCAGTCCTTCGTTACTAATGGGGCGAAGACAACGACTCCATACCATTCGTCTCTTGGACTGTCAGGGGGCACGCTTGGTACTGGAACAAATTTCGGCGTCGTTGGTACCTAATAATGGCAATCCAGGACTGCAACGACTGGTACTGCAGTACTCGTCCATGGAAACCTGTTCCATGACAATTCATGCACTGAATGCGCTCTTTTTGGCCACGGTCATTCGCAACCGTCCATCCACATTGCTCGAACTACAGGTGGTGGCCGCCAGTCCGCATCCCGAATCATCCTATCGATTGCATCAGTTGGCAGCCTTTTTGGGGCATCCACTCTGTTCCCTACAGTCACTGAGTTTGCATTTGGGCGCTAGTCCGTATCATCTGGATACACTGGGGGATCGACTCGGTGACAACAACTGCCTCCAAAGTTTGACACTGTCGGGAGATGATCCACTCGATAGGACCATGCTGGAGTGCTTCGTGTCCATGTTGGACAGTGCACCCAAGCTTACATCTTTAGAGTTGGACTTTTGTGAAATGGATAATCGAGATGACGAGGTACTGCAACTCTTTGAGGAGAATACTACTTTGGAAGAGATTCGAGTCCAAGGGGATAGCATCCGACACAGCAATTCACTGGCATTTATGGGACTCCGCAATCGAATTCGCAAGAACATGCTGGTGAGGCGGCCAGAAGCCGATCATTTGTGGAACGATATTCTGGGCATTCTGCTGGATTGGGAACAGCGACAAGAAGAAGAAAGTTTTGGTGGTGCGGACAGCAAGCGACGGTTGACGTCGAGAAATCGCGGCTTGGTCTTTGCGTCGGGGGTGTGGTTTGCACTGACGGAATGTCCCGTGCTGGTGGAGGACATTGCAAAGAAGGGTCTCTGAAGTGGCGTTCTACCGTAGTACTGCTGAAGGTCCTCCTCCTCCACCATGCCCGTGGGTGTTCATTTGCACCTACACGCATACTCTTGTTTTTCATTGGAGTGTTCATGTGGTGTGAAAAGTTTCTGGCTTGTTCGCCAGGATGTGTATATTATTGTTGACAAGGCTGTGTTGAACGGCCAAGTTCAAGCTCATCATGTAATGTTATCATAATGAAGGAAGCTGTGTTGTATAATGAAATCATGTATTTATAGTTGTGCAAGTTATGCAATGCTTGGCAAAGCTTCTAAGGGTGGCTTCCGGTGGTAGCTAGCTCAGATGAGGTTACGAGCAGCAATCAGCTCGACGAATTCATCGGAAAGCGCCATGATTCGCTTCAAACGAGCAATGCTGGAATCGGCTTCGAATCGAATAGATGCTTGTCGGGCAACTCGTCGTTGCTCCCAATCCGACGCGGCCTCTTCCCTTGCCCGAATGCGTTGTTCCCGGTTGATGAGGTACGCGGCGTATCGTTCTTTGGTCTTGCGCTCCAGGGTAATGGGTGTTTCGGGTACCGCTGGTGGCGGGCTGGAAGCTTGGAGTGAGAGGCTGACTACTCGAGGAATGGGACGCGGGGAGGAGGCTGCTGGATCGTTACCAGTAGCCGTGCTGCCAGGCTGAGTCGAAGACTCTGTTTGGACAGTATCGTCGTCTTTGGGGATGACCACTGGCTTTCTTGAAGTTTGGATCATCTTGGGAGCCGGGATTTCCTTGTCTTGTTGTGCCTTGGTGGCGGCCACGGCGTCCCTCTTTCCCCTTTGTGTGGCTGCGCGGCGAGCCTTGGCGGTAACATCGCGACACAAGGCAGCGACCCGTTCGTGGTCAAAGGGGATATGGAGATAATTTGCTCGCCTGACAAGGGGATACGGACTGTGCTGAAACTCTGTGCCGTCGATACCCTTTTGGCGGTCTTGCTCGTCAAGAACTTTATTGACACAATCCCGATGATTCACAAAACGTTCCCAGGCGCCTTGGTCGGTCATGGTCTCCAAGCCACGCACAGTCTCGTCGAGGGGGCATGGGTTCTTGTTGCTGGAGGAGCAGATGGACGCAATCGTTTCATTGTCCATTCGAATCTCTCGCAACTCTGCTGGAGAGTACCAGATATCTTCTCTTGGAACTCCATCGTAAGGATTGGACAAGTCCTGGGATGTTTCCTCTACCGGGCTCCAGGTCACCCGCTTGACCTCGCTGTCATCTTCATAGATCGATTTTCGTTCTGCGACCTTGCTAGAAGTGCGCCTCAAACTGTTGTTCTGGTTGTATCGAATTTGAACTTGCACCATCTTTTATGTATGCTTTCTTTGTTTTGTTGGTTATGTTTTGCTTTCTTGTTCTGGATGGTTGATTTTATGAGCCTGTTCTGGTGTTCAGGTGCTGTGGGATCGGAACAGTCTTGCGGTTCCTGGGCTGAGCGCTATTGAAACAATCTTGGTTGCATGAGTAGCATGATTGACTTGTGGCCATTGACTCACATTCCTTCAGGTTCCAACCGCGAATGGACGTTGTTGCTCTGCAGGATAGTTGTAGGATTTATACCCACGCGCCGAGAATCTCAACAGCTATGAATACTAGGTATTTGACCTGTAAATGAGCTGTAAATGTTACCTTGCTCTTCATCTCCTCTCCTATGTGACAACTATGTGACTGATGGGATTCCACGAATGAATGGTGGTGAGAATTATCAATTCAGTTCAAGTATGATGGTTACTGTACAAAAGCATCGATGGAACTTTTGATGGGTCTTTGTGTGGTACCGTAAGGACAGACACGGGTTACTGGAACGGCTACAAAAACCTGGAGTGGTACCGGTAACATGAACCAGTTATTACTTAGTTTTGATCCAGTTCAGCTCAATTAGCAAGCTCGAGAGTGCCAGATAGCTAGCTGGGGAGCTCTTACCACCAGCAACCCACAGGTCCTTCAAAACGAGCTGCGCCTTGTCTGCATACGCAGCTACAGGTTGTCTTCCCCGAGCGAGTGCATGCTCCAGTGGCGCTACGTATTGTTTGCTGGGTATAGCTACTATGGTCGCTCGATCTAGTATCGGCCATTCGGCAACTAACTACCAAGCACTTGCAAGTTTCATCTATGTATCGAATTCTCTGCTACCTGGCCATGTCTAGCAGTGATGCAAAAGGGTGCCTAATGTTTCTCCTTGTTGACTATTCAAACGTCTTGCTTGTCTTGTAAATGTTGACTCGTAAGCAACAAAAGTTTAACATCGAGCCGCCCAGGAAACTAGTTCCAACAAGGGAACCTGGTCTGCCTGTTGTGCCACTTCTTGCTTGCTCTGGCTGCCAAGAGGTTCGCTCGAGCGATCAAGCCCACAGTTGCAATGGTACGATGTTGCTTGCCCTCTTCATTTCTCGCTCGTTCGCTGCTACTATTTTGCCAGGTTAATAGTACTCCAAAAGATTGACGGACAGGACCTTTACGTTTCAACAAGAAAACAGAACCAGGAGGTTGGCAACTCGGCAACAAGATCACAGTGGCTGGTTTCATCCACTGTTCCTTCCGAGAGCAACCAAGAAAGTAGAGCTATTCTTGGCTGGAGGTTCCACTACCAGCCACAACTAGCTACTGCACTAACCGGTTGCTGAAAACAAGAAGCCTTTGCGAGTTGGCTGCAAGAAGAACAAAACTCGGCATGAACCGGGGAAGTAAATGATTCAATGATTCAGTGGCTTCGGGCTGACAGTGCATACGTGTACAGTTGCTGTGTTGGCTGGATCTTCTCAAGTAGCTACATGTGGGTAGCGTTGACGGTGGCGAACTCTCTTTCAGCCTGAAGAGGCGCAACAAGCAAACAAAGAAGTTCACGTAGGGACGAGCTTGAGTAGAGTTTCCGAGGCCGGATAGCCAAGGCAGCGACTGGCCAGCCAGCTAGCTAGGGTGGACAAGCGCGCGGGGAAACAAGTAGCCCACAAGAGCTTCGCCAGCTTTTTGCACTTACAGCGTAGTTAGCTAGCTAGAACGTCCTTCAAAAGATGATGTAGACTCTACATGTACATTGTAGCTAGACGATGATGTTGCAAGCAAGAAGAACTGGCTGCTGCAGTCCAGACCTGGGCAATGGGGATATAGGAATGCTATTAAGTTCTGGCTGACAAGTAGTATAAAGGACTCGTTTACTAGTTCCAAATCTATCGCTCGAGCAACCTTTCCGCGAATGAATACTAGCAGCCACAATGCCATTTGCAAGCAAGGCATGCATGGCAGCAATGCGGCTGCCTACCTGTGCATTTGACCGAAAAGAACCCCGTTGAGCGACGACGTTACCGTACTAGCAGCCCGTAGCCAGGAACGGTGCTACCGGTAGCTAAAACTAGGTAGCCGGGCACTTGAAAAGAGCTTTTTGCTAAGGCTCAGTTTCAACTACTTTTTGAGAATTGTTGAATCGGACATTTGGAGGCCATTTCCATGAGGCCCTAATCGAGATCACCCAAGACCACTTTCAACTAGTCAGTTGCCAATTCGGAAAATGTGACTCCCACCAAGGGCCACGTGGCAATGGAAAACCAAAAACCAATGATACCCAATGCGAAATCCAATGCCAACGGGGAATGCAAGGTTGATTGTGTCATGTTTGTCTGCCATAGAATTCGGTAACCAAGTAGACAAAAGTGAGACAATGTTCATTTGTTGCCTTATCCTCGTGGTGTCTTTGGTGTTACCTTTTGTATCAAGTGTAAAGGACCATCCTCTTGAGGAGTTGTGCAATTTCGCTCAGGCCTCTGTGTCGTTGTTGTCTGCCGCCGATCCTGGTCTGTTAGAACACATTGGCGACACTCGAGGAGGAGGAGGCCACACCAGAACAGGAAGAGGAAGTATGTTAATGACATCTTCAACGAGCTTGGACCTCATTACGTCAGACGAGCTTACCGGATGGAACAGTTCTTTTTGGAAGTTGTTCGTTGCTGAAGCCGTTCCTTGAACCTTCGAAGAAGAGGAAGTCATGGAAGAGTGGTGCCAAGAACGGCCTCATCCCATTGCCGAGCAAAGTCAGTTCAGCAATTAGGTATTTTGCTGGTGGAGCTGCGTATGACATTGCTGTCGTTCATGGAATAGGCCATACGGACGTGTACCGCAGTATCTGGAAGGTTGTGGACGCCGTCAACAAATGCCCGCAGCTTGATTTTTCTTATCCAACTGATCATAAAGAACAGCAGAAGATTGCAGATGGATTTAAGAAAACCAGTCGGGGTGTGTTTGAGTGTTGCGGTGGAGCAGTGGACGGCATCTTGATCTGGACAGAAAGGCCAAGGAGAAAGTGTGAGGATGCAGATGGGACCAAGAAATTCTTCTGTGGTCGCAAGAAGAAGTTCGGGTTGAACATGCAGGGGACCTGTGACGCTCACCGTAGATTCCTTGATATTTATGTGAAGCATCCTGGCTCGACGTCTGACTATCTTGCTTGGACATCATCTCCCCTTTACCACAGCATCGAGCGAGAAGGATTCATGAAAAAAGGAATTTGTCTCTTCGGAGATAATGCATACGTCAATACACCCACATGGCAACTCCATACAAGGCTGTGGATCGGCAAAGGACTCTACAACTACTTCCACTCCAACGTGCGCATCACCATCGAGTGTGCTTTTGGAATGCTGGTCCGACGCTGGGGAATCTTGATGCGTGCCTTCCCGACAGCTCTTTCCATCGCCAAAGTGACAGCCATCGTGCGCTGCCTTTGCCGCCTGCACAACTTCTGCATCAATGAGCGATTGGAGAGGATGGCAACAAATTCGCAAGTGGATTCTCCTTCTGAAGAGTGCACTGAGGAAGTGGCCGAACGTCTTGCAAGTGATGAGATGAACATCGTTGTGGGCGAGGGAGGAATGCGCATGGAGAGCAACAGCGATGAATACCGACCGGTGGGATTACTCGACGGAGGCCACCATTTTGATGACGTTTCTTACTGGTCTAGGGCTTATCGAAAGAAGAAGAATGGAGAAACTTTACCCAGAGAGCTATGCACGAAACGATCCAACGCCAGGGCCTGCAGCGACCAACACCCAAACACTGGATTGGAGATACTCCTGCTCGCTCTTATCAAACTTAGTTGCTATAGATAATCATTACTTAGCACATGAGCCCAGACATATCTTCCATGATGATTGCATTGACCAGGCTCGTGCAAGAAAGCGCTTCGGTCCTGCAGGAACGTGCAGGAACGTTTGTCAACGCATCGCCAAATTAGAGAGAGGACCAACTGTTTGCGACCGACTCTTTTTGACAGAGATGGACGAAGCGAGGAACTTGGTTGGTGCATCCTAAGTCTACTATTCTAATCTCTAAGTCCAGCACATTTGTCAAACGTTTCAAACTATCTCTTTATATCACCGGAGGCAACAAGAACTCCTTACCGAATACTCACATCGTTGCCACCACCGCACTACAATCGCTTTCTTTGTAAAGCAAGAACAAGCAAACAACCAACCACCATGGCGCTCCTCAATAGCCAACTGAAGTTGCCCTCGATCCTGCCACAATATCATCACATCACCACCACCATCATCATCACCATCATCATCGTCATCACTGTCATCACTGTCCAACATCTGGGCGACAACATTCACTTGAAAAGGAACTGCTCGCTTGGTCTTCTTCTTCTCTTTTTTGGCTCCAACGCATCTTCGCAATCCAAGGTATCAAGGCATTCCTGGATGGCTGTGCAGTTGGCTTCAAGCATACGGATGCGTCCCATGTACAACTCGCTCAAGGTGGTGCTCTTTGTTTTCATCACTTTGAGCTGGGACTCGAAAAGTTTCTCTTGTGTCTCGCGGAGTTCCTTCCAGATAGCCGCACGCGACATGGTGTGCATGGCAAGGCTCATCTTTGCACGGAAGAAACCAAGGGCTCTTTCATCCACCTTCCTCTTTCGAGCGCTGGCATTATCCGACGGAGCGACCGAGGAACAGGCCACTGTACTGGCAGCACAAGATTCAGAGATAACCGACATTACATTCTTCAGAATCTCTTGGTCATCGGAAACATGCCACAAGTACAGAATGTGCTCCTTGGTTTGGGAGTCTAGGAAATTTGCCCTGTTGTCACCGCACTGCAACAAATCTTCTCCAAGATGACCGAACTCCTCATCTTCCTGAACACGCTGGCCAAATCCATTTCCACTGAGTTCCCATTTCGCGATGATCTTGATTAACTTGGCACGACAGTCACCCCAGCGGCGCTTCACCTCATCAGGAGTTATGGCCCCCGGCATATGTTCGAAAGAACAATCCAAGACTTCAGCAAATGAAAAGTGAAGATCAGGTAAGCAGCGAGAGAACACCTCATGCTCATTGTCATTGAATAAACGGGCAACTGATTCATATACCGTTTCGGGCCTGTCTTCTGAATTGCGAGCATCTAACTCCTCTCTGTCACCCAGCCTGTGCATCTCAAGGAACTTTTCACGGATGGATCGTCAACATACCTCAATCATACGTTGGCTTGTTGCTCGGTGAAGCCTTTCCTTCTTTTCCTTCTTATCACTCTTCTTCACTCTTCTCCTTTTGTGCCTCGCAGCAGTGGGCCCTCATCAGAAGATCGAAGAGTTTCAGCTCTTCTTTCATGACAAAGGCACGATCGTTATGGTTCTGGAGTGGATGGGCCTGCAGCCACCCAAGACACTTCTTCCTTTCCCAGTTGCCACACTTCGGTCCAGGAACAATGCCCTCTAGGATGCAGCGGCGGCGGATCTCCTCACAGAAATGCTTCTGCGTTGGAACACCTTCTTCTTCAATTTCATGGAGCAGTAGGGCTCCACTTCCACGTTGCCAGCTTCACGTAGGTCAAATGTCTTCAGACCAATACACATTGCCAAGAGATCGGCAGCCTTTTCACCACCGCATTTGTAATACCTTTCTGTAGGCCCAACAACACCTTGGTCTGGATGCACTGCTCCGAGTTCGTGGTAAGGAATGGAGGTCAAAGGACGCTCGTTAGTTGTTTCTTCACTCATGGTTCCTCTATTATTTCTTGTTTCGTCTCTTCAAATCCAGGAATTATGATGCAAGTCTGTTAACTCGACAGAAAGCAATGACAATGACAATGCGACTGCTTACCGAACCTACACACAAGCCTGGTTGGCTTCATGCCGAACCGGTAGGGGTAAGTAGCCTTCTTGGTACGGGCCATTGGTGCTATTACGTTGGTTGTATGAGATTATATGCTACTCACATTGTCATTGTTGACTTCTAAATTTGTTGGTTTCTTTCCAAGCTGCGACAAAGAAAGCAGATTGATGATGATTCTTCCAGAATGTTCCCCAACATGACTTGGCTGGTGTCTGGGTGGGCCAATCAAAATGGTCGGGGGAAGCCAAACCTGAATTCACCTTTGCGCAGACGGAGGCCGTTGGAGTTTGCCCAAACCTGAATTCAGGTTGGCTGCAAAGGCCTCTTTGGGAGACATTCTGACATCCTCATCTTCAACAAGGCCCGATTCTCCGATTTGACCCTCATTTTGGAGTAGTTGAAACTGAGCCTAAGGGACATCAAGATAGCAGGTCAGTAGATGATGATGCCAACAATCAAACCAGATCAGAACGAGATCGCACCAACGTCCAATCAGGAAGCTTGTTCTTCCCTCTGTCTGCTGGATACCCTAGTCCATGCTTTGCTACTGGCCTTCACAGCGATCCTCGATCTCTTCGTCACCAAAAACTCCCAACTTCATCCCGGATGAACGAGAGGAACTCTGAAACGTCCTTCTCCCATGAGGGTTTTGAATACTAAAGCCGCCTTTGACAGAAGAGATGCACAAGGAGAAAGGCAGGAGGAACGAGCATTTTTTTTTGCGGAAGCACATTTTGATGTGATGCATCCCTGTACCGGTAGGGTACCGTACAGTACGACCGCTGCAGGCGCTGGTTGGAGCTTGGTTGACCAATGAGAGGGGGGCAACTTCTCGTTTCGTTGCACTTTGACACCAAAGTTCCTTAGAGGAGATACTCCTCTAGCTGTTGCATTCATGAGGAGCTAATAATTTCACTTAACAGTTCAAGATTTCGTGAACGGTGCTGCCTTCTCGATATCGTAATTGAGAGCGACAATGTACGGTATAGCGATCCGGCGATCCCATTTATTATTAAGCGTCATTGGTCATTGGTCACCCCTACGCGCTAAATAATGCTGATGTCAGAGAGCCTGGACAGTGTCTGGCTTAGTCTGATTGAATTGGATCTCCTCGTCATTGGAACAGCTTCAGTTTTCTGTTTGGAAAGGCTGCAACTTCCGTTAGGCATAAATAGAAATCGCATGCGTCAGAAGAGACGAGATATAAAGGATTGACTAAGTTGACCGGTATGGGTTCATGCAATGGTGAATTTTCGAATTTTGATTGGGCAATGCCACTGAAGTTTTGAAGTTTTGCCCCACGTCAGTGTATTCTGGATCATGCTCCTTAAAGACAAAATAGTTAACTGCCAGAGAACAGAAACAAGCTGATCCTTGTCAGCCTTGGGGGCAAAGACACGGCGGAACTATAATTGAACCGCGTCACACAATGTCATTGTAATTTGTCCGCAAAGAAACTCTTGGCAGTTCAGGCTGAGTCCAAAAAAATGATTGGCCACTGATGGAGGTCAGTGCATCCTTTGGCTCTGGCAACCTTTCTACTTCAGTAGCCACATGTAGGCAGGTACCGGCACGGAAGCTAGCTAGCTAGCTAGGTAGCGCCACAATTCAATAATTCCCAACAACTGAGCTTTCGCTTGGCGAGGAACTGGCTAACGAGTGGCGAAAGCTCCCAACTGCAAGAGTTGCACTTCTTGAAAAAATTAGTATTGGAGGAACTGAAAGACACAAAGCTACCCAACGGCAAGTTATCTTATCCCGACAAGAAAGAACAAAAGATCAAGACGATGATGAGTTCAGAAGCAACACCTCCCCAGTCTACTCCCACGGCAACCCTTCCTCCCCTGATCCCAGATGTGGGCACTGTTCACGCCGATGCCAGGACGACGATGTCCACTACGGACATTCCTCTTGCTGGCGTGGAGCTACCCTTCTTGGTGGATCTCCCTGATGAACTCCCCGTTCGACAGAATGGTCTTCCCACGCTTGGCTCTCGGCTTCAGCCTCGCACTAACATCTCCACTGCCAGGCGACGCCCCCGCGATGCGGCTCAAGAGCTACTGGATTCGCTAGAGGAGGATACCCTGTCGGCAAACCCCCTGATCCTCCCTCTTCTCCTCCCTCCTCCCATGTCTCCTTCCAGCAGCAGGCCAGAGGAAACTCCCCGGTTCCGTCTTCAAAAAAGACGTCAAGATCAGGAGGACCGCTCCGGCTTGACTCCTCCCGTCATGGCGGTCACCGACGTCCTTGGCAGCATCCTCTTTGCCGAGGCTGCGGAGGCTACCAGACGATCTCTTCATCAGAGAGCTCCTATTGCAAGTACCACCACTGACCACCAGCAACCGCCTACATTTATCATCCCTCCTTCCATCTACCTCCCCAACGTCCTTTGAACACATCAGCCATACTATGTACGTAAGTAGCTGGCTTTTTACTACAGGGGAAGTAACACTTCAGCTAAGCTAAGCTATGCTAGCTAACAAGCAAGTGCGCTCGGGAAGAAAGAAGCGCAAAGAAGCCACTGGCAATCTCTTAACCAAATGCCCCTTCACATATGTCATATTCATTCACTTCATCATACCTTACCTACCTAACATTACCCAATACCATTAGCCTCCAATAATAACAAGATAACAAGTAGTAAACAACACTCCATCCTGACTAGTACTGTAGCATTTAGCTATCTGTCTTTCCAATGGAAAAATTCCTCAAAAGACAAGTCCATCCATCACAAGGAGGAAGAACCGAAGTCAACCAGGATTTCACTGTTTCACGGCGCTAGCGTTTTTCCCACATCTTCGCACAACTATTTTTTCAATTAGCTAGCCACAGCCAATACAGAGGGATGCGAACGATCTTCTCTGTCGCTCAGCCACTCCTGTCCTGTGCCTTCCTTTCCAATTCAACATCATCTTGCTAGCTAATTAGCTAGCTGCTTTTAGCCAGGACACAGGGCAGAGGGTAGCTTTCGCCTGTAATAGCTAGCTAGCAGTAAAATGTGGCCCTCCCAAGACAGAACGCCATGGTCATGTGGACTTCTTGCCGTCAGTCCACAAAACCAGAAGCTGATCTCGAGAGCCACGGTACCGGTACGTCGAGATAAGCTAAATGACAAGGCTAAAATTAAACAATGACATCACCTCCTCACTTCCCCACAGATTTTGCTCAGAATGCCATGCTTCTGGTTTTGCTATGACGACCCCGAAGGGACAAAATGATAAAAGGGTTTCAGATTGGTATGCCATAGGGAAGTAATCTGTTGCATCGTTCCTTGGCTCCCCACTCGGTCAGTCTATTAGGAGAGCTATTGGGAGATATATATTATAATAAGAGTCCCGCAACGGCCCAATTTGATACGAGAATCGAGGGGGGAAGAAGAAGCTAGCTGTCTATCCTTGGAGCAGAGAGGTGCAGCCATGATGAGCAGCCATGATCAACATGAACCGTGGCCCGTGGCGGTTCGTTCAAGATGACGAACATCGCAGCGTTGCAGCCAACGTTGTAAAGGGTCAATACAACTCTCCTAAGCTCTCTCTTCTCGGTTTTACTAGCGGTTTTACTTTTGCACACTCATTCTCATTATTAGTTTGCCAGCCACACTCCTCAATCCTACGTCTGACATCAGCCACATACTCAGTACAACTAACTTTGTCTTACTTGGATTGGTATTGCTATTGGTACCTGCCTTGGCAGATCCAGGTGGATTGGTGGCGAGCTCTTGCTTCGTTAGCTTCCTTGCAGGAGTCCCGCAACTGCCAACGCGTCGCTCCGAGCTAGACCTATCGTAGCATACGGAGATTTCACCTCCACAAATAAATGATATCTTTCCCTGCCCTCATCCTCTGTCTGGAGCCCTTCCCTGCCCCTAAAGTTCCCTCTAACCCATGGAACGACCTCTTTTACACCACAAATGATATCTTTGTCGGGAACATGAGAGGTACTCTCCAATAGCTAATTCGGAATCCGAGCCCTCCGAAGGCGTTGTCTGTCTACAAAACTCGAGCTAGCTGGCTGCAGCCAGCAGCAAGCATCCGAAAGATAGACACTACTAGCTGGCTGGCTGGCTGGATGGCTGATACCATCTTTCCAATTCGGAGTGCGTGGTTGCAATTCCTGGCTGTGGCTGTCTCTGCTATCTGCAGTCTTCAGCAACGGAGATAGCTGGATAGTGGACGCGTGGCTCGAGCAGATCTACAGTATCACTAGCACAAGTGCCTACTCGAGCAGCCAGCTACCGGTAGCAACCATACTTTGTGCTTTGAATCCAGGGGTTGCTTCGTCTTCAAAATTAATGTTTAGAAGGGGCAGGTGGTCTCCAGCCAGACCAACTACTAGTAGTACGTTCCGCCATTCGATCGAGAATCATCGACCTAATCTACTACCGTAGCGTCTTTCCATCCAGAGCGATGCGAAGCGTTTCTTCTTTGCCTGCTCCCTCGCTTCCACAAGAACCGCCATGACTAGACTAGCTAGAGTAGACTATTGCGAACTCGATCACTTCACTCCCAGTAGAACCCCACTTCGGAGATGCCACTGCTGTAAATGCCATTAAAGAGTAGTTCCGGTACGAGCAAAAAGATGACATTGGAAAGAATCCCCATGACGACCAATGCCCGTACCGACGTGGTGATTTGCAATTGTTGCAATCGCAAGAGCAAATTGCCGGACGTATCGCCAATGGTAGCCACCAAGATGGAAATGCCCAAAAAGGCGGCTTGGTTGGGATGCAATTCTTGGACGCGATTCCACCAATCCGTGCCTCGTATGGCCAGTGTCCATGCAAAAGGCAGAAACAGACAGGCCAAACTGTTAATGACGACATTGCCCGTCAAATAGAGTTGTGCCTGAGTTTGATAGGCTGGTGTGGAGGGTTGGAGTGGTCCCTCGTAGGTCGAGTGGGGGGCATTGACTTTTGCTAGTAAATACTTGCCATAGATGGCATAGGCAAATCCGTAAATGGTAATGGCCGAGAGCGCTATACACGCCAGAACTTCAAAGGGTCCTTGTTCCAGTGCCGATGGGTACAGCGGTGTAATTCTCCATTGCAACCAAGCAAAGGGTAGGAGGTAGATGGCACTGAATTCGTAGACGGATTTGGGTTCGGCCATGCGTGGTGCTTTCCAATCGCGGGGTTCATCGAAACACATTTTGAAATGGGCCAGCGACGTCAAGAGGGTAGAAATGGCGCAAATAGCGAATAGTGAAGGTGCCATTTGGCCCGTTGTGGCGGTGATAAAAGCGAGAGAGACGAGTGGAATGTGAATGGCAATTCCAATGACATCTTCTGGGGTCCACAACCGGTCAATATGGGTCCCATCAAAGGCTTCCAAGGAGACAATCTGATCCCAACCAATTTGGAGTTCCTGAAATTCACTCAGCTTTTCTTGTTCCTGCTGTTCCTCTGTGATGGTGGTGGCAATGGCGGTCCTTTCTGGAAGGGTACTAGCCTCATCAGAGTTCGTGTTGGCCAGGAGGAACACTGATCTTCTTCTGTCACTGCTACTTGTTATCAATGGTGTGACAGCTGTGTGGATCGAAGAGGTGGATGGAGTGATGATGGGAGTGAATCCATCCACCACCAATAATAATGGCAGCAGCCCGATACTGATGAACCATTGCAGTGCACAAAAACGAATGGACAATTTCATTTTTGTGTGTGAATGGCGACTTCAGAATGCTTCTTGCTCCTCAGAGTAGCTACCTGGTACCTTTGCCAGTGGGTCCTCTTTGAACTTGCCAGTGGTTCCTCTTTGCAGGTTGTTACCGAGAGCAGCTGCCGAAGCATCACCCTCCTCATTGTCGTCGAACATCATCAACATGTTGTCAAAAAGCCAAAGCCAACACAAACACGTACCCCCCCATTGGAGTCACGTACAAACTTGGATTGAGTTGTGAATGCTTCTTTTATTATCATTCACGCAACATAAATTGGCTCATTACCTTATAATTTGAATGGTTTGGAGCCAATGAGAAACGAGAACACTGCAAGCTTCCGGCAGCTCTGAACTTGCAGCCGCAAGGCCGACGTTGCATGTTTCCACCACTCATCCGTGCATCCACTATAAGAAAACAACGACCAAACCAAGAAGCGATCTTTTGTACAAGCTGTTTGGATTGTTGTTGTTTGTTCTCTGCGAAGCGTCATCCATTTCGACACCGCATGCACAACCATTTGTTCCTTCCGCCAGAATTTGCACTGCTCGCTATCTGCATGGTGCTATCTGCCTGCTACTAGTCTACTAGCCAGCCAAAGAAGAATCCAAGTTAGCACAACAACCCTTTTCTCACTTTCTTTGGTATCCTTTGAAATTACTGAAATTGTTAGATCAAGCAACAGTGGAGAAACAGAAAAGGATGATGAGATTACAGAATATTTTCTTCCAGATCAGCATGTGGGCGGTAGTTGCCAATGGTGAGCAATAAGGTATCTACCATTATCTTACCCTGCCTAAACTGAAGTCGAGAAGAAATCCACAAGTGGTTGGAGTATACCCCTGTAACCTTTTCTCACTTTTCTTTTCTTGTTATCTATGTTAATACTTTAGGTCTCCAACCTGTACACAACAATCTTCAGGCTAATGGGCATGCCAATGGACAAACCAATGGACATGCTACCCCTGCCAATGGAGTGGCTGCAAGTAATGCTAATGAATTGGTAAGAAATAGACTACTGAACAAAAACAATTGAGAGATGAGAACAGAATTGTGGAAGTGTTGGAAGAGTGTGTGTGTGTGGGACAGTTTGTTGCTGAAGAAGAGTGTGTTGGAGCTTGTTGCTAAGGAATAATGAAGAGAGAGAAACTGGGTGAAAAATGAGCAAGAAGAAGGACTGGACTTTCAACAATCTGATCATCCCCAAGACACTAGCCATGCTTTCTGATCAGTTGGCTGAGCTTGGAGGATGGCTGATGGCTGAGCTTGATTTCCTTGGGATACAAAGCAATGGAAAATAGCCTTTCATTGATTCTCGTGGCTTGGTTTATTATCGATGGTGGCAGAGCCAAGGTAGAGCAAGCGGTTCTTCCGAAGTGAAAAGGCGCCCCTCAACCAACACACAACAGCAAAATATTCCTTTGGTCTCTTTGGACGGATTGGCTCGTCTGATTTCGTTATGTTGGATTCATTCATTCATTCATTCCATTTTAATTCAATACTGTTGTTGTTCCGTTTTTCTCACAAATCCGTCTATCTTTCTTTTTTATCAATTTTTAATACACTACAGTTCCCCATGAGAAGAGGATCCGCCGTCGCCTTGGTCACACCCATGAAACCCGTCACGGGAGAAATTGATTTGCCCGCATTGGAACAACTCTTGGAATGGCATATCGAATCGGGAACGGATAATCTCTGTATTCTGGGCACCACCGGTGAAGCCAATACATTGACCATGAAGGAACGAGAAGCCATCCTCAAAACTGCCGTCAAGGTTTGCAAGGGACGCATCCCCATTTTGGCAGGATGTGGGACCATTGACCCCGCGCATGTCAAGGAAATGACAATGCAAGCCATGGATTTGGGAGTCGATGCCAGTCTCGTCGTGACACCCTACTATGTCAAACCACCGCAACGAGGTCTCATTCAACACTTTACCAATGCCGCCGATTTGGGACTACCTGTGGTCGTTTACAATGTCCCCGGTCGAACTGGAGTCGATTTGTTGGATGAATCCATGGCACTCTTGGCACAACACGACACCATTGTCGGACTCAAAGATGCCACGGGTGATTTGTCCCGATTGACCAATTTGAAACAAGAACTCGACAAATCGAATGCCGAAAACAATAATGACATTTTGATTTATTCCGGGGACGACGGCACCAGCAAGGATTTTGCCGTCTTGGGAGGCGATGGCAGTATCAGTGTCACGGCCAACGTGGCACCGACGGCCATTCACAAAATGTTGCAAGCGGCATTTGCCGGAGACGACGAATTGGCCACGGAAATTAACGAACCCATCAAAGCGTTGCACAACGATTTGTTTGTCGAAGCCAATCCCATTCCCGCCAAATGGGCCGTTTACCGACAAGGACGTATTCCCTCGCCCATTTGCCGACCACCTCTGGCGGAATTGGATGAAAAATGGCATAAGCCTCTGGAACGATTGCTCCAAGAAGCGGGGGTATTGGAAACGACGAAAGATGTTCATGCTCCTTAATTAATAAAAAAGAGGTCGACTCAAGAGTCGAATGGGGAGAGAGTTTTTCAAAAACGATGCTCTCCTACAATATATCAACAATCTGCGCCCCTCGGAGCAGTTACCGCCAGCCAAAAACAGTCAATCGGCGGTACCTGGTACCGTTCTCAAATACCACCCACTGGTCCACTCCCCTTTTATTTACATCATACACACGTTAACCACAATCAGACACTCATTTTCATGCCCAATATCACAGGCTTCACTTTTAAAATTGGCGACCCGCTTATCGCTTGCTTCTACGCCAAATTGGAGTGCAACACAATCCGCAACGACCATTGCCTTCGCACGTTTGATGCATTATTAAGCTGGTTGCTGATACCATGCCGTCGCACTTCTGACCGCCAATCCTAGTCGGTCGGAGGGTGAATTTGATTTATTTGTGAACTCATACAGTTAATTCGTACATCCCCGTTGGTGCCGCTGACGGAAGTTGTTGGTCGAGCAATTCTCATTGCTGAAGCCACTTTGGTTTGCATGCGCCATGCCACAAAACATGTTTTCTTCCTCAGGCACAGGCTCATGGGCGAACTACTATTCAACCCGAAGAGCCTTGCTCCCACGACGTTTTTGGTGGTGGTAGCCTACTATGTGGGGGCAAATACACCCTTCATGTGCCCCCATCTCATCGTACCTTTGCCCTCCCTTCAGTTGGCATCATTGGTTCCCTGGCTAGCACTCTATTTGATGCCATTGATTTCCCCTCCTCTGCCTGCAGTGATGTCTTGCTTGTAGTATGCAAAGGGAAGGCCAATGCCTTGGTGCACCTTTTGTTTGGCACAGACAATTGTCCAAAGGATAAATAAACTGAAGAAACTGGCTACCATGTAGCTTGCTGGCTTGCTTGCGGTCTCGGTGGTTCGTGGCACTTCATGAGGATGTGCCGGGGTCTCGGAAGCGCTCGATCGAGCGCTCGAGCTTACAAAGTGTACTCGCATTTCTGCATGATGTGTACCGATACCGTGCATACCCTGGTACCTGGTAACCTGGTAATGTGCTCGAGGTTTTGAAGGTAAGCAAGGGCATACCAACGAGTGCCAGATGAAAATTGGAACGCATGGCTGGTTCGTGTTTTCAAGAGAACCAACCAACAAGATTGAGTGCTTCGAGTGCCTTTTCGTTGCCTCACAATGCAAAGACAAGTTGGCTGCTCGGTATTGTATCGGTAAAAGAAGTGTCAAGTATCAAAATGGGAAACGACGGCAACGAGGGCGACGGAAGCCCACAAATGCAGGCCTCCTTGAAGAGGAAAGGGGAACCTGACTTGATTATTGTAGTTGGCGGTGTGGAGTTCAAGGAATACGGTCAAATCATCTCTTCCTGGAGTGACTACTTTGATATTGCCCTAAATAGTGGAATGAAAGAAACAGAGACAAAGAGATTTGAGTTCCCGGATAGATGCCCCAAAGAATGGGGGTGGATAGTCAGCTTGATGGCTCCCATGTCCAAGGAGAAGGTGACTGAGAAAACAGTGATGATTGCTTTGTCTTGGTTTGATGAACTTTGTTGCACCGTTGGGATGGAGGAGTGTGACAGAGTGCTGCACAATGATGTCATCGAGCCTTTGGCCCAAGCGCACACAGAACAAGCGGCAGATTCCATAATGACACATCTCAGCACAAGCTTGCAATACAGACTCCCTCATTCGCAACACCAATGCTTGGATCTTCTCGTTGAGATTTTGAAACAGAATCCATACGTTCTGAGCAAAGATTCTCTCCAGAAACTTGTCCTTTTTGTGAAGGACCACGGGGCATGTTGCCAGAGGCTCTTGGATGCACTGCGAAGATTCCTGCCCGAGTCGATGTCGGAAGAGCATCTGGAGATGCTTGTCCAGAATGACATTCTACATCACTACTTAGCATGCGAGATTGATCGGTGTTTCCAACAAGCTCGAGCTGAGCAACAAAAGAATCGAGCTGATGAGTTGCTTACGATGCAGAGGAGACTCGTGGAGACCGTCAAGCGTGAGGTAAAAAAAGAAGGTGTCCGATTTCGTATCAAACGAGACAGTTTCGTTGGTAAATTGTTTCCCCCGTCATGGGAGCAACTTACTAAAAACAAAATCAAAGTCCATTTATACTCTCAAATGATGTTCTTCATGCAGACCCATATCTCCATTCCCCTTGTGAAAGCTACCCATTTTTGTCTCCGTGGATCCCGCAAAGCCAAACCCTTTGCCCCCCGTAATGGTCCTCAGTTTCTTGCCCCTGATCCCACAGAACCCAGTCCTGAATTTCGACTGTTCTTTGCTTAAGCCTGGCCCCGGCTGGCTTCCGTAGATAATTTCCCTACTCTAAACCCCCGTTAACGGATTCAAACAAGCTGTGCTTGAGGACGACCCACGAGCCGAGGCCCGGGTATTTCCCACAGTCAAGTCCGATAACCGGCCACACGCGCCCCGGAGGGTGTGCAACTGTTTGGGAGCAAGTTACTAATAGTTTTAATTAACTTTCTGGCTTCTAGCTAGCTAGAAGGTTACTATTATGCTACATATATACATGTATGTGTTGACATTAGGCTCAGGACTTCCATCGTAGGGGGGAGAAGACGAAAGCTGATGGTGCAATCCCTGGAAAGCTCTACAGCTGCTTTTCTTTGTCTATTAATAATTGCTATCTGCTGTTGAGGAAACCAGAGTTACGAAGACGAAAAATATGAGCGCTTTTCCCTGCTCTCTTTTGGTGCAGTGCTTGTAATAACAAGATTTTGCAATTACTTCCACACCAAACATCAGACAGATTTAGTTGAGTGGACCTGGAGGCTCCACAGTGGACGACACGATGCTTTGAGTGGCGTGCAACTTGATTCAATCAATGGAATAGACTCCACAGCACTAGAAGTATGCCATACATGTTTACTTATGGTTGGGAGTCAGCATCCACGGAGCTAGGCAAAGTTTTCCACGACGCGGAACGGAGAGACTGAAAGGCTGGAAAATCTAGGACGATATTTCAGCTTAACCAGTTTACTTTAGCAAGCAATTCGAAGGAAGATCGAGGATCAAAGATCAAGGAAGTGCAAGGAGACAAAGAGCACACACCATGTCGAGCAGGCAAGAGAAAGAAGAGCTTCAGGAAGAACTGGCGATGGCCATTGATCTTCGGTCTTTGGAACATGTCGAGAAAGCGCTTGAGAAGGGAGCCGACCCTAGCCGCGTAGATGTATGGGGCACCTCACTCCTCACACCCTTGGACTTAGCTATCAAGGAGGGCGTCAAGGAAAAGGACGAATCCACGTTGGACATCATCCAAGCCTTGGCCCAGGCTGTCCCCTCCAAGGTGTGCCGTCAGGTTGCCAAGAATACATTGACCAGGATGAAAAGAACATCGCAGAATCCTTCGAATCCATACGATAGGTCTATTCCGACCATGGATCGAACTCGAAAAATCTGCAGGTTACTTCTATCTGCTGCCCAAGAGCGGGATGAGGATTTCCACCACAAGACTCAGCCTACGCCAAGATCCACAGTTGGCACTTGGAAGGCATTGCTTTTCTCAGAAGACTTTAGTGATGTTACTTTTGTATTTGATTCGACGGACGATGTCTTGTATGCCCACAAATGCGTCCTTGCGGCATCTAGCAACTACTTTGCCGCCTACTTCAAAGGTCCCTGGGGCAAGCTTAGCCAGCACAAGAGCGGAACCTGGAAGACTGACGTCCCTTATCCCGTCATGCGAGCCATACTGGCTTACATTTATACCGGTGACCTTGACGAGGTCGTTTTGTTAGAACCTCAGCAGCTGGGAGATTCCCTTGCCATTGCTGTCCAATATCAACTGAAGGATCTCCAAGACTATATCGAGGCTGCCATGAAGAAAGCTATGAGTCTTAGCAGCGTCAAGGAAACACTTTTGATGGCCCATCTTCATGATCTCTCTGGTTTGAAGAATGCCTGTTTTGACTTTATCCGTAGGAACGCCGCAGAAGCACTCTTTGTGCCAGAAATAACAAGCATTGCTCAAGAGTACCCCGACCTTTGGTCCGAGACAGCCATGGCTGTGTCGGGACGAAAGAGACCCAGGGAAGACTCTGATTGATTGATTGAGTGAGCTCACTGCAGCCTACTACTAGCTAGTAGGAAAACGGACCAATGCTGAACAGCTAGCTAGCTCGACCGAGTGCAAACTTTGGGTTTCGCTCTACAGCTGTGCATTCAATTACAGCGCACTGAACCAATAAGTTCAACGTCTCAGAAAACAAGCACTTATAGGTTGCTTAAATTTCAAAAACAGGGCTACAAAGTAATTCTTGAGGCAATCATCGGTAGCACCTGTCGCAACAGGCACAATGCATTGCAGCGTGGCAGTCTGCTGCAAAAATTGACAGCTTGGACTTGCTGCGAGAGCCACGTAGATCACAAATCTCGCCTGGTATGGTCCCCGTAAACTTGCTGTTGTAGAGCATCAGCTTCTCTGCAAGCAAGCAAGCAAGAAGAGAGGCGAGAGTGGACAGATGGAGATGAGCCAATTGGGCGGTCGTTGGCGAAACTCGAACGAAATGATCTTTCAGGCTACCGGTACGTACCGAGATTCTGACACTCCCCCAGTTGCTTTGGAACAGTGCCGGTCATGAAGCTGTCTTGCACTTGAAAGTCTCTCAACCTGGAGAATCCATTGATCTCTTCTGGGATAGATCCCATCAAGTCATTGTCATACTGATGGTGTTGCAGTGGTCAAGTCAGAAACGGAATGCCACAACGCTACCAGCTCACGTCCGCGCGCACGTACCAGATGGAAGATTTCCAGGCTTTTCATGTTCCACCATTCTTCTGGAATAGCACCACGGAACAAGTTTGTGTTGATTTTGAGGATCTCTGCATGCGGCAAGAACGAGGACCGATTGTGAGAGTTTTGCGCATCACCCAAGAAGCGCGGTCGACAGGCTATCGGGTCTACCGAAGCCAGGAATGGCACTTACTCAGGTTGGTCAGAGCCCCCAGAGATGTGGGTATCTTGGCCGGTTTCTCTGGTTCATCATGATATTGTCCAAATGTGTTGTTCCGTATATCCAAGACCTGCAAGCTGTGCAAACGACCAAAGATGTCCGGGACAGGTCCTTGGAACTTGTTGACGCCCAACTCGAGCCGTTGTAATTTATGCAAGGAATCCATCTCTGGGGGCAGAGTACCCTCGAGGCGGTTGGAACCCAAGGAAAGTTCGACTAGATTTCTGTTGCGAGTTAAGTGAAAAGGAATCTCTCCAGACAACTGGTTGAGAGCCAGCTTCAGAAAGCCTGGTTGGATTGTGTGGCCAGACAGAAGCAAAGAGGATCATAGTATGAGACGTTGCGCGAAGTCTCAGCACAATCCCGTCCGTCGGCACTTACGCAAGGTGGGGATAGGAGAGGTATCTCGAATCGACCCTGTCAGCATGTTGTCCTGGGCACTAAAGAGTTGCAGGCTAGTGAGTCGTCCAATCGACGTTGGGATCTCTCCTGTAAAGAGGTTACCGTCGAGGGTGAAGTTTTGTAGGTGTGCAAAACTACCAAGAGAATCAGGCAACGTGCCACTCAGACGGTTCTTGGAAAGATCCAACGTGATCAGATGGGACCACGAAATTCTAGTATCCCACAAGACGCCAGGAATCTCCTGGTGCAAATGGTTGTAAGACAGATCCAAGTGCTCTAGCTCACGAAGCGCACGGAGTTCAGAAGGGAGTTGTCCGGTCAGGTGATTGCGCTGCAAGTGGATGGAGCTGACACGACCAGAACGATGACATTGCACTCCATACCACTGGCATACATTTGCCTCAGTCATCCAGCCAGAGCTGTGCTGCCACCCACTGCTCTGCTCGTCGTTGTTCGAGGTGACCAGAAAGGCAGCTTGCATGCTCTCATCTCGATCCAACAGATGGGGGTTGATCCTCAAGGCCGCTTGCAAACTTTTCGAATCGACCGTGTCTTCTCTGTGCAACATGGCAGTGCTGGTATTGTTGTTCAAACTGGATGAATGATGTGTGGAATAGAAGAAGACAACCAGGGCATATCGCTCGAGCAAGTCGATGTGTGCAGTATCTGAAAAGTCAAGTGGATCGAGTCTCGCTGGATCTGTCTCGCACATCCACTCTAGGGCCTTGTGGGCAAGACTGGTCTCATCGTCCAAGTCTCGGGCAGAGCTAATGTGGGCATGAAGAATGATGGATTCGATGGCCCTCCACCGAGGGCTGTTATGGTGTCGTTGCTCGAGCTCATAATGAGCTGTCGTGGTGGGCAAGAAAGATGGTGTCGTCGAGGGCATCAAAGGTGAGTCAGAAGGTGTCGTCGTGGGCATCAAAGGAGCGTCAGATGGTGTTGTAGAGGGCTTCAAGGATGCGTCCGATGGTGCTGTAGAGGGCATCGCTGTTGCTTCAGAAGAGTCCTGATCTTCACCGCTCTTGATTTGCAAAGGCGGCGAGTGCAATCGCTTTGGTGGCAAAGACGGCATCGCCTCATGTTGCGATATGACAGGCGACAAAGAAGGTGTCGCAGAAGGCAAAATGAGCGTTTCTGCCATTGCATCTGAAGAGTTCAGGTCTTCACCGCCCTTCTCCGCCGAAATGGAGCCCCCAGGCATTGGAATGACCCCTGCCAAGACTAAGACAACGACCAATAACACTGTCGTCAAACAGAGACACTGACAACAGGCCATCATGGAAATTTCCATTTCTTCTTCATCGTCATCGTCCTTGGAACCTTCTTCTCGAATCGTCTTGTCCCCTTCATCTTCTTGTTCTTTACGGATACGGAAACTGTTGCCCAAGAAGATTTCTGTCATATCTCTTGAAAGGGTACGCAAGATGTTCTTTCCCCCTCCTCCTCCCTTTGCTCGGCGAAATCGACGGGGACGTGCGTCGCCACCCTCTGCAAGTGTTCCCGATCCTTGTGTCGATCCAAATCGACCGGACGTAGTAAAGCGTTGTCTACGTCGTTCGGCAATGGTACTGCTATCGTCCGTCATGGCCATCAGATTCACACTCTGATCGACGTGTTCAAACCGCTTTTTCTTTCCGAAAACCCCCTCCTGTTGATCGTTTCGCCGCATATGAGCAGGGCGTCCGTAGGTGCTAGTCAGGTCCAAGTCGGAACCCGCCGCACTAGTAGTTCCGGTTGCCGTGGTGCTCGACGCAGCACCACTCGTGCTGGCAGTTTGTGCCGTGCCTCGACTGCTGCCCGAGGGTGATCCCCAAAACAAACTCGACGAAGCCTGGAGCGACGTGTGATGCGGAGCAGCCTGTTCCTTATGTCGGGCAGTTTGCTCCATTTCGGCCGTGTAACGATCCAATAGCGCATTGGGCGAGAACCCCGAGCTGTCGCGACGCGAGGAATCATCCAAGTCTACTGAAGTACTGGCCCAATCCAGAGCGGCATTGCGAGTGGTGCGAGTACTAGTACCTCTCATGGAATTTGTCGGCATGGCTTCTCGAATGGACATCTTCTGTTCTTCTGTTTGGTGCGACGATGATCGAGGAGGTTTACTCTTAATAGCGCCACTCGTCGTCATGGCAGCTCGATTGGCACGACGATTACCGCGGTCAGAAGTGGGTTCTGACACGTTGCGATGTGTAAGAGGTTTTTCTACAGCTGCGGTCGATCGCGGACCTATAGCCGATGTGGCATGAGCCGGGATGTTGCGGCTTCGAGCTCGTTCCCTCTTGGGAGACGTTGGCGTTGTCGGTGTCGGTGATGGTGGCGACATGGTTGTATTGTAAGTTTCTATACTCCGGTAACCAACTGAAGCTGCAAACAGATCATGAACATCAACTACCATTGGAGCGCCGTGCCGACCATGCATCAAATCGTCGAGTTGGCATTGTTTGCAAGGTTTTAGACGGAAGTGGTCGAGAGTTTTACCGGGTGCAAAATGCTCGATCGGAAAGATACGCTCGAGGTGGGCAACTGGTACAAAAGATACTTAGAGAGACGTCTATGCAAAGCTTTAATGACTTGTAGTATGTTAAATCTAAGAATGATTCGATTTAATCCATTTAATCATTCTTGAGCACAAAAGGGTTTTTAGACTCCGTCACTTTTCCCTTGGCCTTTCCACATCAATGAATGCCATCCTCATTCTGCAGGATTACACACAACAATAGAAATGATGGGGACCAACCACAGCCTCCATTGTCCTGGTTCATCTCCTCGGAAAGACTCTTCGTGCACTCCCAACGGATCTGAAACAATTAGTCTTGAATCTCCTTGTAGGCTTCATGGACTATGCAACCATGTATTAGTTTTGTTAGTAAATTTTGTTAGTAAAAAATATGCAATAACAATTAGCTACGGGTAGAGTTGCACTCCCCACATGCATCACATCCACATAGATCAGTGGAAGAGCAGGCAAAGTTCATTTTTTCCACATCGTAGCAAATCGAAATTATCCCAAAGTAAACATTGCAGATATAGGACATGTCCCACACCTTTTCACAAAGTGCTTCTGGAATAGACCCCGAAAGAGAGGTGTTGGACAAAGTAAGGTGATCCAGGGCAGCCATACTGGTCAGGCTTTCAGGGACTCCGCCAGTCAGATTGTTGTCATGGAGAAACAGCTCAGTCACATTGCTCAAAAGCCCAAGCTCGGACGGTATGCTGCCAGAGAATCTGTTTTGAAAAAGCCACAGCAGCTCGAGGGAAGTCAAAAGGCCTAGCTGCGATGGCAGTGAACCTTCCAGATTGTTGTTGTTTATCTTGAGGAATGTCACCTGTCCCCAACTCTCAAAGATTGAGCCTGGAAGTGTTCCGGTAAACCTGCTGCCATTCATCCAAGCCATTGTCAAATCTGTTCATTGTGGGAAGAAGTATTTCAATGTGAGGGCACGATGGGCAGCATAAACACACACAAAAGCTGGGCAGCGATCCTACTTTTAAACAGTCCAAACTCTGTAGCGATTGTACCCGTAATGGCATTGTCATCAATGTCTATTCTCCTCTGCTCACACCAGAGGGCAATTCTGATGGTTAGCGTGATTGCTGTGAAGACATGGATCAACCTGTTCTGAACTTACCATGTTTGTCAATTTTAAAAACTCGCTTGGAAGAGATCCGGTGATTTGGCAGGCCCACACATTGAACCTTCTCAGGTTAGAGAGCAAGCCAATTTCTGTTGGAATTGAAGTATTGAGTGGAATGTGATGGAGATTGATGCAATCCAACTTGGTCATTTGGCCAATCTCTGAGAGAAGTTTTCCACCGGAAAGTCCTTCCAGACCCTCTGCTCTTAATGTGACCATGTTGGTCAACCTGTATAGCTCCGTAGGAAGGGTTCCTGACATGCCGGGACAGTATCGCAAACTTAGATGGTTAATGACCTCCAAGTTACCGAGTTCACTTGGGATTGACCCGGTGAACGGATTGCGGCCGAGCTCTAGGTGCAAAAGATTGGAGAGCTGTCCAATTTCCGTTGGGATTTGGCCTGAATGATGATTTCGGTCTGAAGAGAAAGTGCGTAGGTTGGTCAGCAGACCAATCTCAGATGGAATCAAGCCATAGAGATTTTCATTTGACCCAGCTTCCAGATACTGTAAGGAGTCACTCAACAAAGAGAGCTCTGGTGGGAGGGTTCCAACCATGTTGTTTTCTGTGAAAACCAAGTGCATGTACTGCCCATCAGCATTGCAGACAGAATCTTGAAACTGACTTTCCGATCCCACTTCAGTGAGTAACCCTTCATGGAAGAAAAAATTCGTTGCACCACCCACAAGATTCCTGAAGTACCAGGAACATTCATCCACATTGTAGCTGAGCCAATCCTCCTGGAGATTCCAGGCTTCCCCTCCTGTGCTGTAGTAGAACACAACCAAGGCAAAACGCTGCAGTATTTTCCATTGGGGATAGGATGTCCTGTTGGGGTCAGTCAAAACCCAATCATAAGCTCTGGCTTGAGCCGAATAGGGATCTTCAAGTGCAGAAAGTGTGCTTCTGGGAAGCAAATCCCATGTATCAGCAAGAATTGTAGGGGCAGAAGTCGGGGAAGGTGTCGGGGATTCTGTCTCCATGAATTCCACCCCAATAGATGTAGGCTCTGCCATATCTTTGTTCTTTTCTGGGGCCAGAAAGGCAACAAGGATCATAATGACAGCAAATTGGAGGATTAACCCAAGAAGCAAAAATGTCTTGATTTTCTTTGACAAGCCATTTCTTTCAGCTTGTTGTTCTCCATCGACACTATGGGCTTGTGGTAGGAGATGATGGGGAAGGGCTTCTTCGACTGGGTTGGCCACAGCCAAGCCATTATTATGTTCCATCACAGGAGCAGTTTCACGAGCGGTTTCCGCTGGATCGTTTTGCTCGACATCGGCAGTTTCATGATTCGCTTGCATTGAGCTGACAACCAAGCGGGAGAGGGTGTTGGCTCGCTGGAGTTCCATACCAGGTGCGGCAGAATAGGCTCCTGGAAGCGTGATAACAGACTGCCGCTGCGGAGCTGTTGTTATTGGTGGCATGAATGTACCCGTAACACTGCCTGGGGCGTCTAAATCATCTGTGGACTCTGCCACATTATGTATGGCCTGCCTTGAATGAGGTTCTGTTTGTGCAGCCCCTTCATCCATCGTCGTCGTCGTGGAGTTGCCAAGCTTTTCAACATCAGTTTTCTTCTCGCTTACCACATCTGATTCCCCAGTTCTCGCTGTAGCCGTGTTCTCACTAACACCAACCATGATATCCTTCGTGTCACAAGCAGTGGCACCATTGCCTTCGAAGGCAATGGTGATATCCTTCTTGTCCTCCGCAACAGCTGTATCCATTCTTTCGTCAGACGTTGTTTAGAGGGTTGACTCTGGTGATCTAGGACTATAGAACGGTTGTTTCTTCTGTTGCTCTGACAATGGGGAGAGCGATGGGGTGCTTGCAAGAGGGCAAGGGCTGCGAGCTGCGAGGGCAAATAGGTTGATGACTCGACGCTCGTCAGTGGTCAGAGGACAAGGTGGCAAAAACTTCCATGAGATTTATGCGGAGAAAGAGAAGTGCTCTTTCTCTGCCAAAATGCAATAAATCTTTACTTTCCGAACGACGTCGAATTCAGATGCCAGCTACTGACGTGTACTAATTTAAATAAACCACAGTTGCAGATACGTCTCCCCTTGCAGCAGCGTGCGTCGATCGTAGTGTCCCGCCGGCATGGTACACTCATGGTATTGTAGGCATTCAAGTTGAACACCTACGCGTATGATGTCATAGTTGTCGGGGTTATCCTTCTACCCTTCAGCCAACAGCCAAAGATTCGATTCGATTCAGAGGAGCTCTTGTCACTGTAGCGGTACTGTACCCAAGCCACAAGCCACAAGCCACGACGATGCTTAGGATCTTCGCTGAGTAACGGTATCTGTATTCGTAGAGCTATCTTTGAAAGCCACATGGATTTGTTTTCGATTCAGACTACAAGCATATAGTAAAGCATTCCTGCGTTTTCACCCGCTAGCTAGAAGGCACTGAATTTTAAGTACTTTAGTTTTCTTGGCTACTGGACTGCCTGCGACTATTAATATTGTTGGTGGTCCTCGTGGTCCAAATCGTACAGATATTGAATGCAAGATCCTTGATAGACATTGCTTCGATCCATGTACGCCCAATGAATGATACCACTTTGAAGGTGCAATCGCTCCTTTTTGGAGATCATGGTCCCATTGTGCGGGACCAATTCGTTCATGCCTCCCGGTATCGTGTAGACGTCGCTGCGGGCAACTTTGGTGGCCGTCTTGTTGTGATAACCGACATGTGTTCCCGCTTGAAAAATATCCACCTTTGGTCCATTGGGTACGAATCCCCACGACAAGGCTTGTCCGTATCCGTGCTTGAGCGCATCGGGTCCCGTCACAAAGACCACCTTGACCGTGGCGAGATTGTCCAAAGCGCGTAACCGTGCCATGATCTCGTACAGGGTAAAGTAGGCAATGGGGTGTGTGGGTATCATGGCAAAGAACCATTGACTCGGTCGGTTCCAGTTGTCACTCATAAAAAAGGCATCGTCGTTGACACCAATGGGCTGGGTTTCGGTAAATTGTGTTGATGGCCACACATCGATATCGGTATACATGCCACCGTACAAGTAGACCACGAGAATGCGCCAAACATCAATCTTCATGGCTCCCTTGTACTTGACGCAGTTCATGAGTTTACGAAGATGAGGAAACTCGTGCCAGTCTCCATCCAAGAGCGCATCCACGGCCTCGTCGTCGTGAAAGTAGATTTCATGGTAGGGAAACTGCGTCTTCCAGCGGTCCAAGGTTTCTACGACATCTTGGGGAGCACATCGAGATTTCATGGTCATGTGGATGATTCGGGGAATGCGACGTGGTGTTGCTGTGTTGTTGGTACGATTGGGAATGTAGTTGGGAAGGGGTATCAAGGGTGCCGGACACTCTAGAGAAGAAACGTCGTCGCCTCTGGTAAGAGTTTGCAACGGAAGCAGATCATTGGTCCTGGTCAACAATCGTGCTGATTTTCCGTCGTTCTTGGGTTTGGCAGTTTGGTGGTCATGCTGGTAGAACCGATAGTAGGTATCGACCGAGTTCAGATTCGCTAGAACCCTCTGTGGATCCAGCCGGGTAATATTTGTTATCGTGAATAGTCCTATCACAACCAATGCATTGGTAAGTACCCGCTTGGTCCCCGGTTTGCTTTCGGATTGGGATGTCGAAGACATGGTTCTAGCTAGCAATTGCTATTCTTGTGTCTTTGTTTTGTATGCCATGTGCTACCTCCTACTTGGCCGTTGCTTTTTCTTTGTGGCCTAATTTTTCAGATCTGCACCCGACATGCTCCCGCGACCAAAAGCAATTGCCTTGCCGGTGCCCGTACGGTACACCCTTTTCGAACCAACCTTTGCGGCTTTGCGGAACCCCTGTCTTTCCCAACACCGCCACTTTACTCCGTTTGTTGTCTCTGCTGATGGTCTCCTTGGGGCCGAAGCTGAGGCACTCGCGAAACGTATTTCCGCTTTGCTCGCTGCAAAGTGGGAACGCCCTTACTCAGTGGTGCGTGGCTACGTTAATGCTCGGCTCAGCCTAGCTATTTTTCGGGCCCGCCACCTCTGCATGCGTGGCTCTCGTGTCCCTGCTGGCACAATGAGCTACCGTCGTTCTCTCTGGGATGCCAATGGTGCACTTGCACTCTTCCGCTAATTTTGCTCCCTTGTCCTTCCTGGTTTTCCTCCATGCACCCCCCTTCCCTGCCCCCCTTGTTTTGCCCTGCTCGCGTCCTCATTGCTCTCCCCGTATGCCCACCACACCAGCCACCCACCACCGCAGCCACTGCTTTGCCTAGCCTCGCCCCCCTCGCTCCTTAACGTATCTATTTAGTATTTAGTTATTACCTTTGCGGAACTGCATACTGGAACAAGAGCTATTAAGTATGCTTCCTTGCCTGGAATGGTACACGTTTCATGAAATCTATTTTACGCGTTTTTCCTTTGCTATCCGTGACAACTTGGTCTTTCGGTGGCCCGGTTCTTGATTATTGAGCAGTCGTTCGGTCCACTGTTTGCTCCCTCTCTCTGCCCTCATGCCCGGCCATTGATCTGCTCGGTGGCGACCACACACCTTGGACCAGGACCTGTCCAGTGCGTTCCGCCCTATCTTCGCCCCGCCACTATTGTAGGCTCAAACAAGGCATGCTTGGGCTTGGGCCGAACATGGTGTGCTCCCGAAGAAGAAAAGCGCAGAACATGTAGTCCATCGCCCTGTTCTTTAGCAAACTAAACTGCATAGTCCACTTCGACGGAACGACAGATCGATTCGTCGGAGGAAACTGCTGACGAGGTCGGGCGTGTCTCTACCTCCTTCGTTACTTCAACGTCCTCCTTCTCCGCCGATTGGGAATCGATGTTCTTCTTGGTCTTTGCCATGTGTAACAAAGCTTTGGCCGCAAATACGTTGGCACAAAGGATACCACAAGTCAGTGTGAGCGTGATACCATTGACAAACGCTGGGCTGACTGCAGAGTCGGAACGATTCCACCATTCCGAGAAGCTCTCGTTTCGCACTCGCCAGGCAGAAGAAGATTCGTCAGACTGTTGTATCACCAGAGCAATCAAGAGCCCAATCACAACTATGCGGGAAGCAATGAACACAGCCGTGGACAGCTTGCACATCCGACTAAACCCCTTTGGGTTTCTCTCTCGGTATCCAATATTCCTTAGCAGCAACACAATGTAAAGTGGTTGCTCTGTAAATGCCAGCAATAGCAGGGTCGACCCAAATTTGTATGCAACATCACTGTACGTATGATTCTCCAATGCATAGATCGCGATCGTGGCAGAAACGGTCAGCACATGATGCATCACCAGCGAAACGCGGACTTGGATCCTGTAGAAGAGCTCCAGGATGTAGAGGATACATTGCATCGTCACAAGGCCACGCATGAATCTGTACGTGTTGGGGTCTACTGCATTGTAGTATCCGTTGTCGGGGAACATTTGTACAAGCGTGACGCATGCCATTGGCAATGCTACAGAGCTGAACAAGAGCTCACCAATGTATACAATGGAGTTTCTTCGTGTGCGTCGATCTGGGCTATCAATGCACAGTTGTTTTGCCACTGGCCTCCACGACAGCAAGCGGGTGAAAAAGAAAGCACCTAACATGACCAACTGTGCACACAAGGCAGCGTCGGAGAATTCAAAGGTAGACGGATGCATCTTGGCGCGGACCATTGTATGACAAAGGTTCTCGCCGAACCCGGTCTTGGTGTCATAACTGCGATCGGCTGGGTTGGGCAAGAAATTGTAAGAGCTGTAATTCAACATTCGGGCGTTGACGACAGCGGGACCCATGAAAGAGTTTAAGAAGGGCTCGTTGGGTTTCACAAAAGCTCCCATGGCTCGAGCCAGATTGGGTATTCCTGGCGCAGTGCCCATGTGTACCCCACACATTTCGTCCAGTGTCCGAAAGCCACCATGGACATCTTGATCCTTTAGAGGTGTGAAAGTGCATGTGATGACGACTGCATCTCCCGGCATGAGGCGCCATCGGTTCCAGTCGGGCACCTGTCGATCATAATCATAGGACATGCTCCTATAAACAGTTTGGATGCGCTCCCCATCGCGAATCAGCTCGACACGACCACGGGACCCCAGCAAGTGCATGTGGAAGAGTGAACCAAAAACCAAAACGCCACCGTCGGGGACGTATTCACGGGTCGCGTCCGCTGAGATTTGGAATTGAAAGGTCAGTTCCTTTTGCTCTGGATCTTGTGGAATGTGTATGGAATCATGCAGCGCATCAAACTGGAGCAACCCAGCAGAAGAAGTTCTTGTCATGAGAGCCGGTGGCTGCACCCAAACTCGCATACCTGTGCGATCATTGACAATTGGTTTGTGGAAAGGATTCTCGTAGTGCACTTGCAGAATGTACTTGCCTTTCGGCAATTCAAAGTGTAGACCGGAAGGAACCGTGTTTTTGCCAGTTCCTTTGGCATAGGACGCCTTGATTCCACATCGAGGCATTTTATCAAAACAATCCCATGGAGTTCCGTCTTGGTGTTCTGGTTCCACGAGCTCTGGGTCATCGCAGTAGTGTAAGTGCATGTGATGAAAGACCGAGTTCGTGTCGGAGCCATTCGTTGTACGGCCATCATCCCAAACGTCTTCCACGGAGGCGAATCGAAGATCCATTGGTAAGTCAAATGTGGCGCAAACGTAATGCGTGACAACTTGAGGATCTAGCTTCAGACCCCGCATTTGGATATCGACCGGAAACGGAGACGTGGCTGTGTCGACGTTGCCACGGGCAAGGACACCATCCGACAATTCCATCTTGGTTGAGTTTGCCAAAGGAGTTTCAAAGCCTTGGTCGAACAAGAGGTCCTCATCCACCATAAAGTTTACCACCCCGGAAGAGCGAGCCGGACCATGGTAGGACAATTCTTCTCCTTCCAACTGACCCGAAGAACAGATGATGTACTGCTTGTGTGGTTCCACCTTGATATCGTGACTGTCACAGGAATCGAGAGGTCTGCGGATGACCACAACCATTCGATCATCTTGGTCGTATTCAGCAGATAGAAGCTCGACATTCTGAAGCACGTCCAGCTGGGGCATGGATGCATTCTTCGAGTACCGGTCTTCGACCATAAACGAACCGCCACTATCAGTGTTGTCGTACATGTACTTGACGACGGCCATGTCGGCCCCCTTCATGGTTCCAAAGTTCGTGATACCAAACGCTGTCCATTCCGCGCCAGCAGTGCTTTTCCAACTGAGGAGCAATTCACGATTGTCCATGTCGACCGTCCACTGAATGTCGCTGCAGCCTTGTCCATCCAAATCGAATCGTCGTTCGAAGACAGAAGGGCTGTTGGCACCTCCGACTGCAGCAGCTGTGGCAACCATTGCCATGAGCGTACATGTATAAAGCGCTTTACAGAAGACCATGACAAGATAGATGATGTAATGTGAACAGATCGCTTTTTGATTGACTTGACTTGTTTGGTTGCGTATTTTGATTTTGTGAGTGTATTGGGCGTTTCTTTGGACTCGACTAGTCTTGCTGCCGGTAGACTGCACTGGTTACGGTTGCACCGTGTTAATGTCGCCGTGCAAGGTTGTTAATTAAACAAGGGACGATTGAATCTCGACGGGACCATTGAGAAACAAGGATGACCATTGACAATCGTTGCGAGGTTTGTGGGGAAATTGGAGTTTGCTTACAGGAGCCAATGAATCTTCACTGAAAAAATCCCAAAATCCAAGGTGATGCACCTGCAGACTAAATTCTGGATAAAGGTCTCAGAAGTGTTGCCTAGCTAGAAGCCTCTCGTGTGAGTAACTCGTGCAGATCACTCTGTACCGGTACCTTCCTTACAAGTACGAGAATAGCTACTGTAGAGAGCGCACAAGCGAATTTCAATGACCCGAATCCCTTGAAACTGTGAGCGCAAACGGTTTACCGAGACTGAGCCTGCTTGCAGAACGGAGGGCTCATTCCAATAAGGCTTCGGGAAAGAGAACTGGCAGTGTCCAATAATTTTGTTGCTGAAACGGTCATTTGTATGCATGACCTTAATACCGGAACGTTCAAGGATTTAACAACGTCAACTCACCTCGTGCGAATGCACGAAAGCACGGAGAAAAATAAATGCACTAGTTTTGTCGAAGGTAATATACCGGTAGACTCCAGCTAGCTAGACTATTAATGGCTACTAGCTAGCTACTGTAGAGTATCTCAAAAGAGCTCGGGGGCTGGAGGGGGACTTAGCGGAGGGCGGAAGGGGGGTTAAGGTGGAATTAGGGTGACCGGCTGGGATTGTGAGGATGGAAGTGGTGGCAAAAATTTAATAATGATATTTCCAAAAAGAAGACCAGCACAACGCGGAGACACGCGAACACTCGAACCTTGGACTGCTTGGTGTGTACCAGTACGTGTTGAAAAGGTGTGAACTTGAACGCACAATTTCTCTAATTTAATCAATATCCTTCCAGCTCTACTGTCTAGTAGACTGGCTATCTGTTTCGTTTTCTCTTTCTCTCTCGTTCAGATTGTGAGCTCTACAACTGAGCTCCGATATGCATACATATACCAGGATCTTTCGATCCTCTGTTTCTCGCAGTTTCATCTGCAGATAGATCTCGTCGATCTATCTTCCTGAAGTGCATGGTTGGCCCTGGAGGGCTTTCCCACTTTACTAAACCTATGGACCTTCATCCGTCCATTCATTTGTTCCATCCCGTCGCTCCTTGCATTCATCTCTTCGACCTAACTTCCTAACCTTTGTAGTTGC
>CAICTM010000862.1:0-29382 GCA_903772945.1 Seminavis robusta
CCTATGCGAGCCCTGCTCAAGGAAATTGGTAACAAACTGCATATGCCCGTAATTACTGACAGTCTCGTGCGCTCTACAGTATTCGAAGACAACCAAGGTTGCCTGTCTCTTGTTCCCAAGATGTCAGCCCGCAACAAGTATTTGGCATTGAAGTACCACTTCTTTAGGTCGAATATCGGGGAGTCGAAGGGCATTGTGGCCAAGTACATTCCGACTCTAGAACAACGAGCCGACATCTTCACTAAGGGTCTGCCAGCTCCACAGTTTGCAGTCATTCGGAAGCTCCTCACGGGATGGTAATCTACCTCAGAACGTTGCTGGGGACTCTCTCCTATTGTTTCTTGCTACAGCTTCATTTCAGCTGTAAGGGAGTGCGACGGGATACAGCTTACAATTCAGCTTTACAGCTTTATAAATTGCGGGCCTATTCTAGAAAATAATCAATAACTGCTCACTTATTTGGAAATACAAACTTTACATCTCTTAGATCGTTAGATTAATCAATCCACAATGGTATTGTCGCAGCTACACGGCAAGCAACAGACAGTCTGCTGGCATGTAGACGACTGTAAGCTCGGCCACAAGGATTCGAAGGTGAACGACCAGCTGATCCAAGTTCTTCATGATGAATACGAAAGCATATTCGAGGACGGCACTGGAGAGATGATGGTGAGCCGAGGAAAGGTCCACACGTATCTAGGCATGACCATAGACTTCACGACAAAGGGTCACTGCAATGTGTCAATGTACAAGTACGTTGACGAAATCCTGGAAGCCTTCGAGAAGGCAGCACCAGAAGAAGGGGGCACGAAGACTAGAAGTAATGCAGCCCCAAAAGACCTATTCACAGTAGATGAATCCTGCAAGAAGCTCCCAACGAGCAAAGCAGACGCCTTTCACAGCCTGGTGGCTAAGGTGTTGTTCGCTACGAAGAGAGCCCGACCAGACACAGGTACGGCGATATCGTTCCTCACGACTAGAGTCAAGGAACCGGATAGGCAGGATTGGGATAATTTAGTCCACCTCATGCAGTACATTAGACGTACTAGAAAGCTACCATTAGTTCTCAAAGCCGACGGAAGCGGCATATTGAAATGGTATGTGGATGGTTCTTTCGCAGTCCATCCAAACATGAGGGGTCATACCGGAGGTGGTTTGACCATGGGCACCGGTTACCCATTATCGACTTCGACAAAACAGAAGTTGAACACAAGAAGCTCGACTGAGAGCAAACTCGTAGCAAATGATGACCTGATGCCATCGATCCTTTGGACGAGGCAGTTCCTACAGGAGCAAGGCTATGTAGTTAAAGAAACTATAGTCTATCAGGACAACAAGAGTGCCATACTTCTAGAAAAGAATGGCAAAGCTTCTAGTAGCAAACGAACGAAGCACATCAACATTAGGTACTTCTTTGTGAGTGACAGAGTCGCAAAGAAGGAGATCAGTGTGGACTGGTGTCCAACTGATGATATGGTTGCGGACTTCTGGACGAAGCCGAACCAAGGTCAATTGTTCAAACAGAATGTGGACAAGTTGATGGGTGTAGTGGAACACTCAGAGCCAGGGCACTCAGTAGGAGGGTCACGGCCGGACAAGAAGGTCCGTTCAAAGAAGGAGCGCTAAGCAGAGTAAGTAAGTAAGCATGGTCAACGACTAAGACAATCTCGACGACCACAGGAGTGTGTTGGGGATTCGCGATTAGGGATTCAGCCCTTACCTGAGTACTAAAATTTCACACCAGTAGAAAAACTGGTAGCCCACCCACTTTTTCAGTAGTATCTCAATAGCAATGGTAAACTAGAGCGCTTAGAGCAACTAACACCGTGGAACATTGCATTCCCGGGATCCATCCGGGACACCCCAGTCCCGAATGGTAAATGGCTGAGTCTCTCCACTCACCCAATCCTCTACTAGTCGTGCCTAGCTGCTTTGTCTGTGCTCGACTACCAGCATCAAAACTTCACAGAACACAGATGGAAACATCTTAAACGCAACCACAACTGGTTCATGAACTGGTGAAACGTTGATCCCGAAGCTTGGCTACTGTGCATGCAATGGATAGGTGATGTTATGAATCATACAGCAGAAACATCAACTGGATGGAGACCACCGCTTGAAGTTCTTACTGGACAAACCGTGGACATCAGCATTCTGCTCATATTCCTGTTCTGGGATGTTGTTTATGTTCCGCGATACAAGGATCAAGGGTACAATGCCCAACCAGGACACAACAAGTCTTCAGAGATTCGTGGACGTTTCGTTGGGTTTGCCTGGAATGTTGGACACCAACTTACCTTCAAGATCCTCACAGATGATACCAAACAGATCATATGTCGGTCCAGAGTCAGACTCGCAAAGGAAGGGATCAACAACCTCAAGCTCGATGTCAAAGCAGGAGCAGTTCCAGAGCGCATATACGTCAGGTCAAAAAGAGACGAAGAAGGCAATGATCCTAGACTGCCCACTATCGACATGAACCAGAGCCCTTTTGACCTTCCAGACAATGGCGAAGAAGGGGAGATAGGGGAGACCACTCCAGAAGAACCTACTCCAATAGACGAACCACCTCTCAGGGAAATACCCCAAGTAGAGACAGTCAACGACGATGACGACAACATTGCAAGCCATCGGAAGGACGAGCCCGAGAAAAGATCATCTAAGACAGAGAAACCATTCATCTTCAACAAACGACAAATGAAGACTGACAATCCCACCAAATCAGGATTACCTCCTGAACAGATGATCGAAAGAACATTTCTCATACCGCCTGCAGAAGATGGAACTTGAGTAAGAGCCAAGATCCTTGAAAGAGTCAAACACCACAAGGAGAAGGTTCAGCAACATCCCGACATGATCAAGTTCAAATGCAGAGTCAACGACGAGTACGAGGAGATCGTAGCCTACAACGATATCGTGGACTACATTGAACAAGACCAAACTTGGGATGGCACATGGAAGTTCCGCAAGATCTTGGATCACCAAGGTCCCATCAAGTCATCTGTCAAAGAACGATACAAAGGTTTGCGGTACAACATCCAAGTTGAATGGGAAACTGGGGAGATCACTTGGGAACCTCTCACCAGCAAAGACAAGATGGGAGTACATGAGTCTGATCCAGTCACGGTCGCCATCTATGCTGAAAAGCACGGTCTACTAGACACAGTTGGATGGAAATTACCTGGACTCAAGAAGATCGCAAAGACTCAAAAGGGACTTGTACGAGCGGCTAACCAAGCAAAGCTTCATTCCTTCACCTTCAGGCCCAAGCCCGTATTCATGTACAGATTCCAAGTTCCGTGCAACCAAGACCAAGCCATGGAACTAGATGCACACAATGGAGACACCAAATGGAGAGATGCCGAGATGACCGAACTCAACCAGATTGATGAGTACGAGACCTTCGTCAACAAAGGAAAGGGACATAACCCTGGACCAGATTGGAAGAAGATCCGGGTACACATGGTATATGCAGTCAAGCACGATGGACGACACAAAGCATGGCTTGTCGCTGGAGGACATCTCACTGACACACCAGTAGACTCCGTCTATTCCAGTGTGGTTTCACTACGTGGAATTCGCATTCTCACATTCCTCGCAGAACTCAACGACTGTGAGGTATGGGCAACGACATAGGAAACGCCTACTTGGAATCATTTACGAAAGAGAAGGTGTACATTGTTGCCGGACCTGAGTTTGGAGACCGAGAAGGATGCACCCTCATCATCAGCCGTGCCTTATACGGACTCAAGTCATCTGGATTACGCTGGCACGAACGATTCGCAGATGTTCTCTGTTCTATGGGATTCTTCCCTTTGAAGGCCGAGTCGGACATCTGGATGCGAGACAAAGGGAACTACTACGAGTACATTGCTGTATACGTAGACGACCTCCTTATTGTCAGCAAAGACGCATCCAAGATCATCGCAACATTGGAAGGGGAGCACAAGTTCAAACTAAAGGGAACCGGTGCCATCAGCTTTCATCTAGGATGTGACTTCTTCCGTAATGAGAACGGAGTACTGAGCAAAGCACCTCGCAAATACATTGAGAAAGGACTCAGCAACTACAAAAGGATCTTCGGACACATGCCGAAACAGGCCTCGTCTCCACTCATCAAAGGAGACCACCCAGAAACTGACACAACAGAGCTACTCGATATGGACACACAGAAGATATACCAGTCTCTCATCAGTAGTCTACAGTGGGCAATCCAAATCGGAAGATTCGATATTGCCACGGCCACCATGACAATGTCCAGATTCCAGGCAGCACCAAGAATGGGTCACTTAGAACGAGTAAAGAGAATCTGTGGATACCTTTCCAAGATGCGACATGGCATCATCCGCATCCGAAAGGAAGAACCAGATTACTCCGCGATTCCCAAGAAAGAGTACGAATGGGAATACTCATTACCATGGTGCCAAAGAAGTTCAACCGCACAACGCCCCAATACCTCGAGGCAAACGAGTCATTCTCACCACATATGTGAATGCGAACCTCTACCACGATCTCATCAGTGGACGGTCAGTTACCGGCGTTGTACACCTAGCAAACAAAACTCCTATTGACTGGTTCAGCAAGCTACAGTCAACAGTCGAGACCGCAACATTTGGATCCGAGTACGTTGCAGCCCGTACCGCCGCTGAGCAGATCATTGACCTCCGAAGCACATTCAGATATCTGGGAGTAATGGTTGACACACCGACCATGATGTTCAGAGACAATGAGACGTTAGTCAACACCGCATCGATGCCCCACTCAAAGATTCTCAAGAGACACAATGCGCTTTCCTACCACCGTACTAGGGAAGCTGTTGCTGCAAGTATCTTGAGATTTCATCATATCCCTGGATCTACTAACCCTGCAGACATCCTCAGCAAACATTGGGACTACTCATCGGTATAGCCTATGCTGAACGCACTGCTGTTTTGGTCAGGAGATACTAAGGACTGCGGTAAGAAACACTCAGAGTCGACAGTCGCCACTGAGGGGAGTGAAAGCGTTACAGTTCCTCCCACGACTCAGAGTATCCATGAATAGATTGAGTCATACTTCATGAGTCAACACGATGGAACAGAGAACGCTGGCAAGAACACGTTCTCAACGAAACCAAAGGAAACGGCAAACTGGAGTATTCGACAGGAGTAAAGCATCCTGCCAACGAACCGTTTCACGTAGATCCCACGTTGACTTCTGTATGAATCAAGATCAACTACCACGATGCATTGATCTAACACGCTACAAGCTAGCTTTACAGATCGCATCAAGCAAAGCTCACAACACAAGATTATGAATTACTAAGAAACGAACTTTGAAGTTTACCTTGCATGCACTCGTCTTGAATAGCGCAGTTGATATCGTTGGGTGGTAGCTACCTTTATGCCTCTATTCAAGTAGTATTTCCTCACATTAGCAGATTAACAGTCGCAGTTACGCACTGCCACATCTCCATCAAGATGTCCGACGAAGCAACCAAACTCAAGCATGTGCTATGCAACCTATGCGGCGAAGACGCTTCCACCACAGGGTACAATGCATCTCACATGCGCATCGCACTGTCTGAACAAGGAATCGACGGATGGATGGATCTCCTACTTCTCACCAAAGATGAGGTTATGGATCTCCAAGCTTCCAACGACACCAACGGCGCTCCAAGACCAGTACCTCTCACCAGGAAGAAGCTACTGCTCGCGGCGGTACAGATGTATCACCATTGGTCGTTCAAGAAGAAAGCACCCGTCCGCATCACTTCTGTTAGATTCACTGAGCTCTCTAGTTAGTTTACCATTGCTATTGAGAAACTACTGAAAAAGTGGGTGGGCTACCAGTTTTGCTACTGGTGTGAAATTCTAGTACAGAGGTACAGGTTGAATCCCTAATCGCAAATCCCCAACATGTTAGATTCACTAAGCTCTCTAGTTAGTTTACCATTGTTTGCTATTGAGATACTACTGAAAAAGTGGGTGGGCTCTGTTTTTCTACTGGTGTGAAATTCTAGTACAAAGGTACAGGTTCAATCCCTAATCGCGAATCCCCGACACACTCCTGTGGTCGTTGAGCTTGTCCTAGTCGTCGACCATGCTTACTTACTTACTCTGCTTAGCGCTCCTTCTTTGAACGGACCTTCTTGTCCGGCCGTGACCCCCCTACTGAGTGCCCTGGCTCTGAGTGTCCCACAACACCCATCAACTTGTCCACATTCTGTTTGAGCAGTCGACCTTGGTTCGGCTTCGTCCAGAAGTCCGCAACCATATCATCAGTTGGACACCAGTCCACACTGATCTCCTTCTTTGCGACTCTGTGGCTCACAAAGAAGTATCTAATGTTGATGTGCTTCGTTCGTTTACTACTAGAAGCTTTGCCATTCTTTCTAGAAGTATGGCACTCTTGTTGTCCTGATAGACTATAGTTTCTTTAACTACATAGCCTTGCTCCCGTAGGAACTGCCTCGTCCAAAGGATCGATGGCATCAGGTCATCAACTGCTACGAGTTCACTCTCAGTCGAGCTTCTCGTGTTCAACTTCTGTTTCGTCGAAGTCGATAATGGGTAATGGGTGCCCATGGTCAAACCATCACCTCCGGTATGACCCCTCATGTTTGGATGGACTGCGAAAGAACCATCTACATACCATTCAATATGCCGTTTCCGTCGTCTATGAGAACTAATGGTAGTTTTCTAGTACGCCTAATGTACTGCATGAGGTGGACTAGTTTATCCCAATCCTGCCTATCCGGTTCCTTGACTCTAGTCGTGAGGAACGATATCGCCGTACCTGTGTCTGGTCGGGCTCTCTTCGTAGCGAACAACACCTTAGCCACCAGGCTGTGAAAGGCGTCTGCCTTGCTCGTTGGGACCTTCTTACAGGATTCGTCTACTGTGAATTGGTCTTTCGGGGCTGCACTACTTCTAGTCTTCGTGCCCCCTTCCTCTGGTGATGCCTTCTCGAAGGCTTCCAGCATTTCGTCAACGTACTTGTACATTGACACATTGCATTGACCCTTTGTCGTGAAGTCTATGGTCATGCCGAGATACGTGTGGACCTTTCCGCGGCTCACCGTCATCTCTCCAGTGCCGTCCTCGAATACGCTTTTGTATTCATCACGAAGCACTTGGATCAGCTGGTCGTTAACCTTCGAGTCCTTGTGGCTAAGCTTACAGTCGTCTACATGCCAGCAGACTGTCTGTTGCTTGCCGTGTACCATTTTGTTGGCTACACATGGGTCGTAACGATTAATCTTAAATCCGTTCCGGAGCATCGTCTTCCGGAACTTACGGTAGTATAGTAGGCTAGCTACCATGGTACCGTAGATGGCATTCAAGCATTGCAGTAGTAACTGCTTGTTGCCTTTCTTATCCGTTGTCACGAACGGTTTGTAGATATCTGGGGCAATTTCACACAGCATGTCTACTAGTACTCCTTTTACGCTAATGATTACCATATCTTTTTTATCCTCGACTCGTGTCTGGATGAAGGCATTCGGGATGTCAATTACTGCCACATCCCTTTCCTCTTCAGCGTCGATTATGCAGGAGAGTAGCACTGCTTCTGTCAACACTGTTGGCGAGCTTGCGTCTTCCTTGGAGATGAAGTCACGCTGTTTGTTGCCTCCGGCAACCGCTCGGCCTTTGATCTTCCCGTTCCTTTTCAACTTTAGGAACAGGTGTGACTCTAGGATACTCTTGCGTTCCATATCGCTGAGTTCTTCCATTTTCTTTGGACGGAAGGTATCCCTGAGATGTAACTGCTTCATCTCGGCAAAGGCTGCATCATGCGCTTTGTCCTTCCACTCCTTGAGTCCAGCCTTCAATGACAACTGTGTCATGATGGCTGCTACCACATCAGGTTCTTCCTCCACCTGTGTGTAAACATGTGTGCATCTGGGTGCAAGACACGTTCACTTGTAGGGACATTTGGCGTCTCATACTTCTTTCCGTCAAAGCTGGGAATATACGATTCCTTTGCTTGCGTCCTCACTCTACTGGACCTGCGCACTCCTGGCGTCTGCTCAGGTGCCGCTTGGGCTTC
The DNA here is from genome assembly GCA_903772945.1 of Seminavis robusta. NCBI lineage: Eukaryota > Bacillariophyta > Bacillariophyceae > Naviculales > Naviculaceae > Seminavis > Seminavis robusta. The sequence goes on from CAICTM010000862.1 coordinate 8,032, forward strand.
AACGTCCACTCCTGGGATCTGTTCCAGGGGCTGTTGGTCCGTAGTGGGTTCCGGTTCCTCTACCGTCTCAACGATAGGTTGGGTAGCCGGTTCGACGATCGTTTCGATTTTCGGTTCAACGCCTATTTCATTCGGTTTGTTGACCTCTGATGCTTCCCGGTGATCGTCGGGATTATCTTCCATTTCGTCAATGGTTTCGGCGTCCGCGTCCAGGTCCTCATCGGTTTGGAGCATTGGTAGTGGGGGTGCGTCATTGCTCTCTTCCCCTTCCACTCCTGTGATCTCGACATCACCTATGGGTCTATTTTTTCGATCAGTGAAAACGAGTAGTTTAGGCTCATCTTTTCCTAATAGATTGACTCTAGCTATCACTGTGTTGGGCATTGGGATCTTGTCCCATGAATGCCTGGTAATTTTCTTGCCGGAGCGGAGGCTCATAAATTTGTAGCCTCCTTGCTTATTCCCGCTCGTTCCCATACAGATGGCCGCCTTTGTGCGTCCTACCATGCTGTTACGGGGCGAGTCTTCTTCATGCACCTGGCAGTAATCTCCGAACTGCAGGCTCAGGTGCTTTTTATAGTCCAGGGACTCTCCCATCATTATCATACGTGGCTCATTGTCTCGCTGACCCCCGCCTTACTTGGGAAGTACGTCAACTGTTTGATGGCTTGTGACACCAAGTTGACTGTCAAGATCTTTGGCATGCGTGAAAACTGTAGGTTATGCCGGACAACTCGTGTCCTTTCCTTGACTACCCGGATTTTCCGTTCGATCTCGGGTACGTGCTCGTTAGCACTGGCAACGTTCACTACCGGTCCACCCGGCATTGCCATGATTGTGTTGGAGAGAGGTTCGAACTCGTTGTCCACGTGAACGGTCATGATTTTAAAACCACGAGCCTTGTAGAATCAATAGACCTCCTTAACTGCTTCTAGGATGGTCTCTAGCTTCCTGTTGGGCAGGTGTCTAGCTGTGGTAAAATCTATTTTACGGCTTAGAGTTAACAGGAACGGAATTCCTCCCACAAAGAAGATGTCCATCGTCAGGAATACATCCTTGTGTAGTTGCAAAAAGTCTCTTAGTACTTTCATTGCGTTGCCTGCCACTGCATTTGGCTTCTTGCGAGTGGTCTTGCCTTTCAACGCATCAATATCCTTGCCTCATATAGCTTGTGCCGTATCGATGTCTTCGACGGTCACTGGGCAATTTGCGATTTGATTGCTCATAATCGCCCATCGAAAATCTTTAATCGATGGATAGACGAGTTGCTTGTACAGCAGCTTCGCCCTTGATGTGGCGTGAACTCCTCCACCATGCCTCCAAGCAAGGGCTGATCAACACAAGACAGTTTGGTTCCGTTCCAGGGAGGTCCGCCATTGATCTCTGTTATATGGAGGAACTCGAGTATGAAGTATCACGTTGTTGTTTGCACCCCCTAATCAAGAATGACAATGACGCAGCTGCGTGCTACGATAGGATTCTCATGTACATTGCCAGTCTTGCAAGCCGAAAGATGGGTATGCCAGTGCGTGTCTGTAAAGTGAACGGCATGAATCTGGAACAGGCCCAGTACCATATCAAGACCACTCTGGGAACGTCAGTCACGTTTCTCGGTCATACGGAGGAAGATCCCTGGCACGGGTCTGGCCAAGGAGCTGGGAACTCCCCTGCCTTATGGCTGTTTATTTCGAGCACACTATTTGATTGTTTCGAGCCCTATGCAACTGGTGCCACCTTTGCCAGCCCAGACGGATCAAAGCAGGTCAAGCTCTTCATGACGGGGTTTGTGGATGATACGAATTCAAGAACGAATTGCTTTCTGACAAACACTATTCCCTCAGTGCAGGTATTGGTGGAGAAGGCAACCAAAGATGCTCAATGGTGGAGTGATCTTCTGTGGTCATCGGGTGGCAAGCTGGAGGCTTCGAAGTGTTCCTTTCATCATCTCAGATATGAGTTTCGATCCAGTGGAGAACCAAAGCTGGTCTCGGGGACTGAATTTACACCATCCATCAAGGTGGGATCCACTGATGGGATCGTCACGCCAATCAAACCAGTCGACAACTACAAAGATCACAAGTCACTGGGATATTTCAAAGGACCGGCTGGAAATCTCGCAGCACAGAAAGCAGCCTTGATCAAGAAATGCACCCACTATACCAGAGTTCTGAAGGGATCCCCACTGAATAGACGGGAAGCCAACATGTTCTATCGAAGCATCTTCCTTTCGAGTGTGGGTTACTGCTTGGAGACCACCTTCTTCAAGGATGTCGATCTCGATACCATTGAATCGGCTCCACGCCGAGCTGCACTTCAGAAGATGGGGTATCGATCGAATACTGCGAAAGTGATCTGCTATGGTTCCTGGAAGTTGGGGGGTATAGAAATGTTTCGACTCGCTGACAAGCAAGGAATCGGGGTCGTCCAGCAGTTTTTAAAGCACTGGAGGACGAGGTGCACCGACATTGGAGACCTAAGTGAAGTCACATACGCATGGTTGCAATTCCATGCCGGAATTGGCCGGCCCATCCTTGAGGATCTCGAAATCGATTGTCATCTCCCAGTCGGGCTGTTCCAATGCATGCGAAGGTTCCTTAAATCCATTGGAGGCACGATTGAAGTGCACAACGCTCACATTCCGCCGTTGCAGCGCGAGCACGACTCCTACATTATGGATTGGGTAGGGTGGTATGGGAATTTCTCCAAGGCAGACCTGAAACGGATCAACTATGTGCGTCTGTACTTCCAAGTTGTCACGGTAGCTGACATCACAACGGCATGTGGCACATACATCCGGGAGGAGTTCTGGCATGGCTTTTCCAGTCCACTGATGCCTCGCACCACCTACTTCAAGAGATTTCAAGATCGACCCAGGGATCCCAGGACTTGGTGGTTGTGGAGGAAAGCGTTATCCCTTTTCGCTCCGAATCTGACGTTGGATGTACCCCTGGGGAGGTGGCTCGTCTCTGCTGACAAGCTCCGGATGCGCCACAGGTTCTTCTACGAAGTCGATGCCAACGTCGTCTATCAACAAGTTGACAATGAAGAGTCCGAATTCTGGATGTTCCAACATCCAGTCCCGAACAAGGACCGGACAGTTCATCGCTGGGAGTTCGGAGATGAGACCTACCTGGACGCCAGCATCCTACACAACTCGGTGCCACTGGATCCCCACTTCCCCCGATCTTGCACCTCTGTCCAGCCAGACTCTGGAAAGCGGCGAGTCCTAGACCTGACCCTCTTCAACAAGCGTGAGACAGTGGTAGTTGGTAGTGGTTTCACAGCAGGCATTCCTGCTCGTCCACTACCACCCACACCAACAACATTTGAGGATTTCCTTGCCACTTTGGAGCCTTGGGAAACAGCTCTTTATGACGAGCTTGAATGGATGGTGGACGCCTACTCAGTCCTGCAGATTGTCACAGCCATGCCCTTCTGGGTGGCCAGCGATGGAGCTGCAGACATTGACGCCGGTAAGGCGAGTTTTGCTTGGGTCCTGGCAGACAACCGCGGTCGGATTGTGCTTCGGTGCTCTGGTCCAGTTTTTGGTATGGTCCCGACTTCATACAGGGCAGAGGCCTATGGCATTCTATCCCCTACTTGCCTTCTTCGACGATTGCTGGAGTTCTACGATCAGACCAGCATGAAGAATTATGTACACTTATGCGACAATGAATCTGTGACAAATAAGTGCGCTAGCTGTCTCGAGTACGAGGGCTGGTACCCCAATGATTCGTTGAACTCCGACTGGGATGTCTTGCAGCAGATCGAGGATTCGTTCCGGGCTGCAGTCACTGTGCCCAAGATGGAGCACATCAAATCGCACCAGGACAAGCACAAGGCCATCGAAACACTACCCCTAAAAGCACAACTGAATTGCAGAGCTGACAAACTGGCAGGCAGTTACATGAACAGACACATCAAACAGGATCACTCCAAGGTACTCCGATTTCCGGCAAACCTGGCCCAGCTGCACCTTCCCAGAGGAACATACACATACAAGCTCCCCAGAACACTGCGGCATCTCAGGAACGACCAGCCCCTGTTCGACCACATTGTCAAATTGAATCCCGACTGGGACGAGGACACCCCTGCACTGGTTGATTGGACAGCCTATGGTCGAGCTGTCAACCGTCACGAGATCCACAAACCGACAATTGTGAAGTTTCTATTTCAATTGTTGCCAGTTGGGAAACGGATCCACCGGGATGACCCCAAGTATGATCACCACTGTCCCCGTTGTGGCGGTGATCACGAGACTGAAACCCATGTTTACCGATGCCCGCATGTTGACGTGGATTTGTGGCGAGGGACCATGCAACGTGCGATCAGCACAAAGTTGCGCAGGAATTCCACCGACCCCTTCCTCCTGGAAATTGTTCTGGATGGACTACAATACCACTTTGAAGATCGATTCCTCCACCCATGGCATTACCCAGACAGGTATAGGGACCTCGTTGACACTCAAAATCTCATTGGTTGGGACAACTTCCTGAGAGGACGTTTGTCCACGCACTGGGCTAAGCATCAAGATGCATATCTGCATCAGGTCGGCTCCCAGGAGACAACCAAGACAGGGCAGCTCTGGGTCACCAACCTAGCCTCAGTGCTCATCCAGCAGTGGTGGACCCTGTGGGAGGATCGCGATGCTGCCAGGCATGGCAAAGATAGGGAAGACCAGTGGAAGAAGAAGCACGAGCAGCTTCAGCGGGAGGTGGAACTCATTTACGAGAAAGCGGATCTGATCCCAGCGGAGCTGGTGGATTTTATCTTCAAGCGACCGCTTGACGAGCAAATGGCAAAGGGCCCAGGCGACATCAAAGCGTGGCTTGCCAATTGGCTGCCCGTCGTCGACAAGGCACTCAGGGACGAGCATGCACGCACCGAGCAGAACAATGACACAGGGTAACTACGCACAAAGGGGGTCTTACCGTAGAGATAGATGGCAATCCAGCCAAGGGTAGTTAGTTAGCTGCGAAGCACCCTCCGGAGTTTTTAAACTTCTCCGGTGGGGGGCTTGCACTAGGCCGGTTCCTATGTGGGGTCCTTGTACGTCTGAGGTACTCCGGTTCAATATGGCTCCGTTCAGCGGGTGGTCTATTGAGGTGCAGCCTAAATAATAAAACTTCGATATTTATTCGCCCTTGATGTGGCTTTAACTTGTCGTTTGCTGAAGCCTTCCTTATTTTCGGCTACAGTATTCACAAGTGCCTTCCCATTTTTCCTAGGGTCATGAACGTGTAATCCTTCACTGTTCATTTCATATACTACGTCCGGTAGGCCTGGTCTCTTGACTGTGTACTTTCCTTGCGGACAGTCGTAGACGATGTTGCAATTCTTGCGGACATTCTTAACAGATAAGATGTTCGTGATTCCTCTTTCATCGAACCATACTCTCTGTTTGTGGCCAGCTAGCTTGGCTGTGTGCTGGACCTTGAGCTTGCCTCGGGTACTCTTCACTGTAATGGGACGATCGGCTTTCCTGATGTCGGTAACCATGTCTTTATTACAGAATAAATCCAACATGGACTGGTTGTCCAGTAGCTGGACCTCTCTCATATCTATGTCGTCCAATCCTTTTGTGTGGGCGACTATGCCTTGCTGAGTCGTGCATTTCTTCGTTCCGTCCGCGAACAGCGTTACGAACGTAAAGAAACCTTTCTCTTCTTTCTCTGAATCTGACTCCGTGATGTGAGAGTTGGCATTATCTTGTTCTTCCTGCAGGGTTATCAGTGCGCTCTGCATTTTACCCTGCAGTTTTCCGATTGTAGCTATAAGGTCTTCCTTTGACTGCTACTAGAGCTTTTCTTGCTCGACGTGCTTGACTTGCTACGCTTGCTCGACTTGCTTTGTTTCGACTTGTTGTCATCATCTTTATCTTTATCTTTGTTAGGACAGTACGTGGCTGGATGCCCTTTCTCGTGGCAGTTATATCATTCTTTGCCTTTCCAGAATTCTTTGTCATAGCCTGCGTTTCCGCGGCCTCTTCCTCTGCCACCACCCCGTCCTCTCCCGTCTTGTGCTGTCTGAGCAAAGGAGCTTCCGTGGGAAGTGGACTGTCGTGGGATGATACTCTTGGTGTGTTTGTCCAAGAGGTGTAATACGCCATGGATAGTAGTTGGATAGTTGTCAATGCCTTTGGCAAAGTCATCCCTAAGGTTCTGTTTGAGTTTGGTGTTCTCAGCTGAACTATTTGTTAAAAAGATGTAGCTATAGTATCGTTCTTCAGCGTACTCCATGACTTTAGTCTGTTCCTCGGGTGTGAGGTCGTCGTAACTTTTTTTGTGCAGCAGTTTAGCCGTATGGTGCATTGCTGCGTCATGTACCTTGGAAATACCCACTGATTGTGCAATGTCCTTCTTGGTGGAAAATTGCTCGTGGTATTCGGAGGCGGTAAGGCTCCCTTGGTGGAAATTCATCAATTGCTTTTCCTGTTGGTAGATGGTGTGGTTTGAGTTTGACACAAAGATTAGTAGAATTATGTTCTACTGCGCCAAAGGCATGCTTTTACTTCACTAGGAAAGACAGGCGGCACTACTGGCCGCCTGTTCAAGTAGAAGGGTTTCTCATGTGTAGCATGAGGACTGTACAAAAATAATAAATAAATCCAGAGAAAGGAAATAGAAAATGGTAGCAGGTTCTTGCCCCGATCGTTGCATTACATCCTGCGCCCTGGGTCATCGCTCTTTCAAGGGAAGTGTGCATAATGATCCAAAATGTTGAGGTGCTGCTGTTGCACCGAAGATAATCATAGTATTGATGCCCGAAGCAGTGGTTCTGAAGTGGTTGACAATTATTCTCAATCCAGCGCGCTGTTGTGGGGATTTCTGCATCACTCAGGTTGTTGCCACAGTGAATGCTGAATGGAGGGGATGTCGATTTGCTCAAGGTATTAATGTTGATGATGAAGTAGTTCCGATTGCTTTCCCATGAAGACTCCGATGTGGGAATTTCTGCTCCACCCAGGTTGTTGCCACATTTGAGAGTGCATGGAAAGAATCAATGGAAGAAGTTCCGTTGTGGGGATTTCTGTTGACCTCAGGTTGTTGCCACTATGGGTATTGGATGGTAGAAGGGTCATTTTGGTCGGTTTTTCGGATTGGGGGCTTGGGAGCATCAGCTCCAGTATTCCATTAGGTTCGTAAGTGTTGATAGTAGTGATTTTCTTGTTGTAAAGTGTATCGGTGTGTTTTCCATGGTGTAATTGGCCGTGCCGTTCGTCATGGTCGATCTTTTATTGTTTTCTTTTATTATTCTTGTAATTTCTACACCGATTTCTACGTGTTTTGAGTACTGGGTCATTATTAATTTAGTCATTCAGATAAAACCAACGCTGGAATTATCTGTTGGTAGATGGTGTGGTACACGAAGTTGTCGTCAGTCTGGGCCATGATCGTCTTATGGATCATTGTTCGTAGCTCCAGTGGGTCGCATTTCATCAGAACGGTCTCGTAATGAGTGTTCTGCGTCATCTTGTCGTTCAACAATCGGGTGCACTGCCCGAGGATCAAGTTGAATGCTTTGCCCCTATTCTTTTGTAGTTTTGCCAGCCTAGTATGGTAGCTCTTCATGAGTCCTCCATACTCTGTTTTCTCGAGTCGCCGGAGTTCCTCTTCCAGTGGATCTGCTAGGGCTGCAGTAAGGTCGGCTATTTCATTGACGATTTTTGCTTTTTCTACCGTTAGGGCTCGTAAGCTACCTAGTGCCGGGTTATCAGTGACCTCAGCTATCTCTTCTTCCATTAGCTTTAGGCTTTCCTCGGTCGCCGTTAGGAGACGAGTGTTGTTCCGTTGGGGTCGTTCCGCCGCCATGTCAAGCCTGTTCTGGGTCTCCTCTGAGTACACCGGTGCTACCAACACTGTATGTTTCAGGTTCCGTAGCTCATTGCTAATGTCGTCACCCATCTGTTGTCCAACGTAGATGGTGATCTTCTCCCATGTTCGTATCATCTGGTCTGCCGTTCCAGATCCAGTTGTACCGAAATTGAACACATGTTGTTCTAGGGCTTTGCATGAACCTTTTTGTTGGTTCGAAGACCATGGGCTGGATCTTCCACGCCCTCCTCGTCCTCTGCCGCCTCGGCCACTCCTTCCTCTACCTCTACTGCTATTTTTGATGCTACGGTAGGTGACTATTTCAATTCTTTCTTTTTTATTTGGCTAGCTCTTTTATTTTAAGTTCTCGTCCGACTACTTATTCGTCTTCTGGCTATGGGGCGATAAATTCTCACCTGGGTCTCCGATGAGTATGCCGGTGCTACCAACACTGTATGTTTCAGGTTCGTAGCTCATTGCTAATGTCGTCACCATCTGTTGTCCAACGTAGATGGTATCTTCTCCCATGTTGTATCATCTGGTCTGCCGTTCCAGATCCAGTTGTACCGAAATTAACACATGTTGTTCTAGGCTTTGCATGAACCTTTTTGTTGGTTCGACGATGGGCTGGATCTTCCAGCCCTCCTCGTCTCTGCCGCCTCGGCCACTCCTTCCTCTACCTCTACTGCTAATTTTTGATGCTACGGTAGTGGACTATTTCAATTCTTTCTTTTATTTGGCTAGCTCTTTTATTTTAAGTTCTCGTCCGACTACTTATTCGTCTTCTGGCTATGGGGCGATAAATTCTCACCTGGGTCTCCGATGAGTATGCCGGTGCTACCAACACTGTATGTTTCAGGTTCCGTAGCTCATTGCTAATGTCGTTCACCCATCTGTTGTCCAACGTAGATGGTGATCTTCTCCCATGTTCGTATCATCTGGTCTGCCGTTCCAGATCCAGTTGTACCGAAATTGAACACATGTTGTCTAGGGCTTTGCATGACCTTTTTGTTGGTTCGAAGACATGGGCTGGATCTTCCACGCCTCCTCGTCCTCTGCCGCCTCGCCGCCTCGGCACTCCTTCCTCTACCTCTACCGCTATTTTTTGATGCTACGGTAGGTGGACTTTCAATTCTTTTTTTTATTGCTAGCTCTTTTATTTTAAGTTCTCGTCCGACTACTTATTCGTCTTCTGGCTATGGGGCGATAAACTTCAAATTATACTCCTGGCTAGGGAGTGTTAAAACTATTGCTAAGGATCTTGCAAGGTCGGGCGCTATTGCTTCACACTTCGTGCGGTATGCTGCCGTTCCAAACTCATTTCCTTGCTGATTGTTTCCTTGTTGGGTACCCGTCCTTGGTCCCTGCGCTGGCACTATTGCTTTCCCGCTGTTGTTGGCTTTCCTCGCCAGGAAACCTTGCCGGTAATCCTTGTGGATTCTACTGACGAAACTCTTGCTCTCGTGTCGTCCCGATCCATCCTCGGATCCTCTTGCGTTGTCACGTTCAACAAGTTTCTTGAAGGTCAGTTCCAATACTCAAGTATGGACTGGTCTCGCTGAAACCCTTCCTCAGGACAGCGGTAGTCAGGCAGTCAGGGACCTCGTGGCCTCAGGAGTTTCCAACACCCCAGTAGGCACCAAACCAAGACTTGGCCCTGTCAGTCAGACAGGAGGCCAGCAGAGGCTCTCTGCTGGGCCCTTTTGGGCCAGCTCTCCTCAGGACTGGGGGCCTTCTTATTCAACCGTGCAGTGGCAGTCTGGGAACAGTACTATCTGCTACCTCCTATTGCTTCTGCCCGGCCTCACAGGATGGGTATCAACTGCTGCGGTATCAAATGGGCTACAAGCTAATCAGGATCGGTCTCAATCTTTCGTACTATTTTCTTAACTATGGTAGAAAGGACGGTCCTTTCTTGCTGCTTTGGCTGGAGATAAGCCAGCTGCGGGTGCTGGAGCTGTAGGCAAGCATAGCTGTTGGAGCTATCTCTGAGGGATCCAAGCTCTCGCTCCTAAAAGTTATCGCTCCCACGAGTGCGTATGGATCCGCTCTCATGGGATTGCCACGATATACGATTAGTTCCTAACTAACTACAATACATACTCTCCCCACGAACGGAACATTCATGGGCCACTCAGCATCGACTGCTAGTGGGACACAATGAGAGATTGGAGGATCTCAACTGTGGAGGGACTGGCACATGGTTGGTTGTGCTGGACCAAGGTAGCAAGGGGGTTGCCTGCTTCATCAGACATGGCCAGACTAGGTAGGTGTCGCGGTGCTGAGGTGCTATCATAGCTGTGCTTTGTTTTCTTTCATATGAGACAATATTTGTGGCTTTGCCACAGGTCGAAGTTCAGCGGCGCAAGCTCTCAGTGGACGGCCTTCTTGCCCCGCGGACGTTCCTTGACTATAGGCTTGGGCTCGATCGATCAGGAATGTGAATCGATCGCCCTAGGGAACATCCAACGGCGTCACCGTATGGTTCATTGCCATGCACTGTGGTCATAGTGGTAGCCACTTCGCGGGTAGAAAGCATGGTGGCGGTCACTTCTGGGAAGGCGACACCATGGCAGTCAGCTTCATGGTTAGGAGACACCAAAGCTGCTTTGGTCAAAGGTGCTTGCTGTGGTTGCTCCCAATGGATTCCACCAAGAGCAAAGGGTATCTGCTTGGTGGGCCTCCTGGCAATGACTGGTGATGGTTGGACAAGGCTGGTCCTAGCCAAAGACAACGGCACCTCATTGGGTACGAGTCTGTGGCATGGCTGTGCCATAGGTTGGTGGGTTCTGTGGGAACCAGTCTGGGAACCTTGGGCCACTATAGGTGATGGACCACTAGTCTCCTGCAAATGTTGGTGTGGTGGGACCCTTGTGTGCTCTGTGCCTTGGAGCAAGGTTGCTTGGGGGTCACCCTGTGTGGTCTGCTCATGTGCTCTTGGTTGTAGAGCTGACTGAGTCGGAGCCACACTTGGTCTATTTGGTTATGCAACTGGAATGTTGTTTGCGCCAGTTCTGGAAGCTGGTTGCTTCTGGCTGGAAGTTTTGCATCATGATCTCCCCAGAGTTTGGATGACTACTAGGGCTGCAAGCTCGATAATCTCCCTTCATCCAACGATGGATGGCCACCAGCGAGGCATTCAAGGGTGTGCACTGGGCAGCTGGGTGCTGTACTGGGACCGCATGGGTGGCAGGCAACTCTCCACAAGCTAGCTTGGGAGATGAGCCGTGGTACATTGGTGGGCAGCTGGTTGGTGCCAAGAGGGCATTCAGTCAATCGTTGCTGGATTGCAGTGGCATCTTGCTTGGAAGAGTAGCCCTGTGGCTGCTGCTTCTTTGGGCTGTGGAGCCGTTGGGTCCCAATAGCGCTGTCACCAGTGGCTTGTGGACGCCATCATCACTGCCATGGCTGACAGTGGAGTGGCATTGGTCTCCCATGAACTGGTGGTGTCAAAGCGGGTGTAGGTGCTGTGACAGGTGGCCTAGAAGCTACCATGACCAAGGCTTCCAGTTGTGTTGTCAGTTGGTCCTTCACGCGATGAACTGAGCTTCCATCTTCGCTTAAGGTTTCGTGTCAGCTCTCATGAGGTCGAGTTGCTGGGCACCGGTGACCTGTTGCTGTTGAAGTGGATCAGCATGTCTTCCATGGCTGGTGTTAAATGGGATCTGGGTGACAACTGGAGCTGTCAGAGACAGCTCTGAAATCTTCCCAATCACCCAGCTGGTGGTTGTCCTACCTAGGCCATGGTGCCGGCCTCTTCTCAAGATGTCGAAGGGTGATGTGTATGCGTCTGTTGGGGACACTGTTGACACAGGTGGTGCCGGTGTCTTCTCAAGAATTCAAAGACGGATTTGTATTCATCGGTGGTGACACTGGTGGCTGTGTGTTCGATGCCGGTGGCAGTAGGCTAGTTTGCTGTTGCCAGCTCCATCGGTGTGTGTGGGGCGGGCACAGGCGGTGTAGCTACTTTGGACTTGGGGCCCAGGGTAGTTCGTGGTGCCACCAACGTTCGGAGTAGCCAGGTGCATAAGGGTCGCTCACATCGCTGTAGAAACCATAGAAAGACATGGTGCCGCTGTTTGCGACAAAGAAGAGGTGTGTGGCTGTACCTGGGAAATACTGGAATTGGCTCTTGAAGCAGGCAATAAGCCTTGAGCTCAACTGTAATCTGGAAAACCACAAGATGATTCTGAGACCTTGCTAGGGTAAAATTCAATCTGGTGTAATTGAATAAGTTAGCGTGTAGCAAGGGTCTTTGGAACCTGTCTTCCTGAATTGCCATGGTGCTGGGAATTGGCTTGGATTTGTGAGATATTTGCCACACTGTGGAAGTGCCAGTTCAACTTGGGTCCAAAATGATCTCCCACGATTGTAAAAGCTTTTTTTTTTCTTCCAAGAAACCAAGGTGAAGATTTTGATACCCACTGACCAATTGAAGGGTTGCGGTTCCAGTGGTACCACTTTCAGCCAAGCGAATTGACCTCTTGGTCGCTCGTGAGTCCTCCGGTTACTCGATCTCTTCGTGCTCCGTGTTGGTTGATCGCTCCGCGGGAGATCGCGATTTTCAATGACTCGACGGTGTAAACACCTTAAAATGTGAGCCCAGGGATTTACGCGAGGTGGGCTTGCTTTCAGGACAAGAACCGGTACGGGGAACTTGTCTATAAGTCTTCAAAGGATCCGTGACCGGTACAGGTTTCCAGGAACGCAAAGGAACTCGCGGTACTGACTCAGTGCACGTCGTATAAGTACCGAAACTGCACGGACGTTTTGATTGGCTGAGCGACTTTTCGAAAGAACGTTCTGTTCGTTCCAGGATGTTCCGTGGGTCGCTGAATCCAGTACAGGGCGGAAACTCGTGACACACAAAAACTGCACGGACGCCTGATGTGGTTCCGTGGAATCACGAAAGATATAAGCCTCCAAATGCCCAATAAAGCACGTAATTCGCTGCAAGATTGACAAGCGATAAGCCACGTTCACCGAGACGTAAAAGACTTGTCCGATGCCAAGATGGGTGCAAAAACAATAAGTCTCTGTTCTCTCGGAGACTCCAGGTGTCCGTTTGATGGGACCAGTGCTTCTTTCTTTCGATGAATTGGTTCTTTTGTCGTGTCAACACGAACGGTAGCTTGTTGCCGTCGTCAATGAGGTTGTGTTGAAGGTCCTTTGTCAAGGCAATGGGCTTTGTGTTGGCCTTGTAGGAGTGGTTGGTGGCTAAGTCAAAGGTTCTCTGTACTGTTGTGATGGCTGGAAACTATCAAAATCGAACAGAAGGTTGCTGACTTATGACTTCAAAATGGGCCTTGAAACCACCTCAAAATGCCAATGAAATTCAATGAATCAACTGTAGCTGTAGCACTGATTGTTGTAATGCGGAGAGCTCCTTGTCAGCCTGGAGACTCTCCTTCCCTTAAAACTGCCTGAATTCTATGTGACTGTTAATCCAACAAGTTTCTTGAAGGGTCAGTTCCAATACTCAAGTAGTGGACTGGATCTCGCTGAAACCCCTTCCTCAGGACAGCGGTAGTCAGGCAGTTCAGGGAGCCTTGTCGTGCCTCAGGAGTGTTCCAACACCTCCAGTAGGCACCAAACCAAGGACTTGGCCCTGTCAGTCAGACAGGAGGCCAGCAGAGCTCTCTGCTGGGCCCTTTTGGGCCAGCTCTCCTCAGGAGCTGGGGGCCTTCGCTATTCAATCGTGCAGTGGCAGTCTGGGAACAGTACTATCTGCTACCTCCTACTGCTTCTGCCCGCCTCAACAGGATTGGTATCAACTGCTGCGGTATCAAAGGGCTACAAGCTAATCAGGATCGGTCTCAATCTTTCGTACTATTTTCTTAACTATGGTAGAAAGGACGATCCTTTCTTGCTGCTTTGGCTGGAGATAAGCCAGCTGCGGTGCTGGAGCTGTAGGCCAGCATAGCTGTTGGAGCTATCTCTGACGGGATCCAGAGCTCTCGCTCCTAAAAGTTATCGACGTTCGATCCGTGCTCGGATCCTTCTGTTGCTGCCGTTGCTTCGACAGGCTTCCTAGTGCTGTCACCTTCGACAGTCTCCTGCTGCTGTTAATCCTTCGACAGTCTTGGTCTCTATCGATCTTCGGTGCGACGGTCGCGGCATCGTTGTCGGCTGATGCGTTCCTCGCGTCGTCGTCGACTGATCCCGCAGATGCTCGGTCGGTCTTCGCGTCACGATCTTCCTGCTACCATTGGCTCGTTGCTTTTGATAGGCTCCTCTTCTTCTTTTTCAGTAGTATGTTAGATTCACTAAGCTCTCTAGTTATTTTACCATTGTTTGCTATTGAGATATTACTGAAAAAGTGGGTGGGCTCTGTTTTTCTACTGGTGTTAAATTCTAGTACAGAGGTACAGGTTCAATCCCTAATCACGAATCCCCAACAACTTCGCTGACAGCCACCGCACTCGATGCTTTCAGAGTTGGACTCTTCCAACCCCACGGTGAAATCATCCCGTGGCAGCAAATGAGACGTAGCGATGCCACGATGACCGATGGCGAGCGCTCAATTGCACTATGGGACAAGAACAACAAGCCCGTTCGGTCAGAGTTCAAGGAGTTTCGCGACGAATCCTCTTTCATCAAATGGAAGAAGAACTTCCTCAACACGCTCAAATCCCAACGTCTCTCCCACCTCGTTGATCCAGACTTCGCGGTCACCAACGCCGAACTCGACGAGAAACAACGAGAATGGATGTACAAGACCTTCGAGGACATCTTCTTAGAGGCACAGGCACAATCTGTCGCTCTTGTCAACGAAGCCGGCAAGGACACCCGTGTGATCTGGAAAGCAATCAACGGATATTACTCCAAGTCCATGGTCGCAACCCTACGCTCAGACAAGATTTCGTCTTATCTTACCTCTGCAGACCTCACGGATGGTGTAAGGAGAGGATCCCAAACAGGTTTCATCTCCAATTTCCTCGAGAACTTTCGGCAGTACAATGAGATCAGTGACGAGCCGTACGCTGAGCAACAAGGAGCACGTTTCTTGGAACGCTCAATTTCAAAAGCACCAAATCTCGCTCCCGTACGACGTCTCGCTTTGCAAACCAAGAAAAATGCAGGAGCAGCTCTTCTCGAGCAAGCACAACTGCATGAACTGCAAATCATGCAACGTCTACACGCTCCCGTAACAATGCGCGCTACCGTACCTACCAACACGAAATTATCTTTGACGATGGTACCGCGGAGACCTGTGACAATGCCTACGAGGCATTTGTCCATGACATGGATACGCCAGTGGAGGTCCTGTTGCAAGCTCATCAGATGGACACTCGTGGGCCACGAAAAGTCATGATGAACGGTCGCTTTCCAAGTCGGATCAAGAGGCATGGGATAATATCTCGAAGAAGGGAAGAAGAATGTCCTTGACTACACGGCTGACTTAGCTGTTCGACGTAGTCAGCACAACTCTGGACAATACGTCCATCCCACTCAGTCAACTCCCATGACTTTGTCGACGCGGGCAACTCCACGTCATGAACGAGCAATCTAGAAGTGTCCTCGCATCAAACCAAATTCCAATACGATGGACACCAACCTATTGCAACTCGCGTGCAACAAGACGCATTTAACGCCACCATCCTTCGCTGGTGACATCGCTTCCGTCCTATCACAGCCATCCAACATGGGTACACGCGAGGTACGAGTTCACGAGATTGATCGCTCATCTTAAGAGTCCTATTCCCACAAACTATTCAGCGAACCAGAGATTGATCCTGATTGGCAGCCCTTCGTGTATCTCTCTGATAAATCCGAAGGTAATCAAACACCACTTTTCCAAGCGGGAGCAACTACTGACTCCTGCCGCTGGATCTGTCAACCAAAAACACTAATAGCAACAACGATAACAATACGACGGTCACTTCTATACCATCACCACATCCAATAGACCCATTGGAAGCATTGAAACGAAGCGAAAGGACCTCAGGAAGCCTGTTATCTGTTATCTTGTTGAAGAGTACTGTTTTACTATAGGAATCCACTCAACGTCATCACAGAAAACACACATCCTTTTTCCTCTCTTATCTCTCATTCAAGCCCCTCCGGTTGACAGATCGACACCTCCTCTGGTATCTCTATCAAGCGCACCTCTCCATCAAGCAGACTATCAAAGCGGCCTTCTCCGGTTCAGATTAGAAAGCCATCCCAATTGAAATCCTACGAGATCGGGCGGGTTTTCTATTCTCGACCGCCGACGGCCAAGTTGGAAGAAATGAACACAAGAAGAAGTGCCAGGCTTTCAGTAGACTCAGCAGTGCAAGTTTCCTCCATTCCCTGCAGTGAACTCTTACTACCGACGGCCCAAGAAATCCCATTGTCGCCCTTTTCATACGATCGAACGATCATTCCGCAACAACAACAGGCCCGTTAACCTTACCCCTAAGGAATCTTGAATCGAATCGAATCGATTCCTCTGAATCGACTCGCGAATCGAATCGGCGAGAACCGAAACACAGCTGTATTTCTTACTTTCTCACCGGCCACTATTGGCTTCTCCCGACGTCCTTGTTGGCATTGACCCTACTACTGTTACCACTCCTCCATTGATATCTAACTCCTCTCCAAGAGGAACCACAAACAAACAACAACAGAGTTCCTGTAAGGACTTGAGTTACAGGCTGACAAGCTGAACTTCAGAACTTGTGTATTCCACTGAAGCCAGTCAGTCACCTTGTTCAGGCTCTATCACCAGGCATGGCACATTTACGCTTTTGAGCCACCTGGGATATCCAACTCCTCTCCAAAGGACCTCACCCCCACAAGAACTAACTACAAAAGTTGCCCCTCTGGAAGTGCAGATTGTGCAACACCTACATTGAACTACGATCGGAATATTGTGAGATGCGTTAAAGCGCCACGTCACACACGTGCGTATGTCACTCCCCTTCACTGTGAGGCAACACTAGGCGCCGAGCATCAGTAACATTTAGAAAATGAATCAGGGGAACCTCAATAACCCGGACCGGTGGCAACCGGAGGTACTGGATGCTTTGGAAACACGCGCCGAATGTTCAGGCGCTCGAACTGGTGAGGACTGAGCTGAATCGTTACATTGCCATTGGTATGAACGCGGGAAACACGGTAGGGACCAGAAGCCATAGGCTTCAACTTATCACTGAGACCGAGATACGCACGCTTGTAGACCAGATCATCGACCGCGTAGTCATAGGAAATGCGTTTAGCATTGGCCCGCAGCAAACGTTTGTCAACCAAGGATTGACGGTGTCGTTGCACGGCCAGGATGTCTGCATAAATAGGAATGTCAAGAAACATATCTCGTTTGAAGGCAAGAGCACCAGGAGTGAGATACGCGTTCGTACTCTGCACGGAACAACGATGAGCATGCATCGCTGTCGCTAAGGTTTCGGAAATGACCTTGATCCCATCAGCTACACTCTTGGGATCGCGCAAGACCACAATGGTTCGCAATACTTGACCAATTGCCTGATGAGTCCATTCAATCATCGAGTTACCTTGTGGATTACGAGGGGATGAGTAGCAATGCACTGCACCATTCTTTTTCACCATCGCAATGAATTCCAGTTTGAACTCCGGACCGTTGTCCGTGACTACTTTCTTGGGTCGAGGATACCGAGCAAACCACGTATCTTCGACCACTCGGGCACCTTCTTCCGACGTGCGTCGCATGATAGGCACAATCTCTAACAAGTTTGTGCAGGGATCCACCATAGTCATAGCGTTGAAAGTCAACGTCCATTGTCGTAACTCAATTGTCCATGGACCGATTGTGTCACAATAGACTTCCTGCCAGGGCATCGCCGTAGCATCACGTGGAGCAGATTCTCCATAAGCACGTCGTGCTCGTTTGTTCTTTGCACATGCTTCGCACTGCTCAATTATTTTCGGACTTCGTCGCGAATACCTCTATGGTAGAAATGTGTCTTGATCGTTTGTTCACTGGGAATGAAAAACTCTGCAGAAACGCCCTTTTTGAGTCCGCAGAAACACTTTTTTTCCTGAAGCAGGCTGGCGTGCACTCTGCAGAAGCCCTCGAACTCTGCAGTTCCGAAAGCCGGCATGGCTTTTTCTGCCGGGAGGTGTTTTTTTTCTGCCGGGAGGGTGTTTGTCTCTGGCAGATGACTTTTTTTCTGCCAAAAGCACCTGAAAACTGCACAGAATGGCTCGCAGAGTCGATTCATTGTTTGGCAGAAGGATTTTCTGGAGCAATTATCGTTTGCAGCTTGACAATTACTTAGAGATGGATACCAGGCAGGCGTGACGAAACTAGCAGCAAATAAATAGCCAGTCTCTTTTTGAAATCTCAAGGCTGCGATGACATCATTGACATTTAATGCCACGGCACACTTTGGACCTAAGCCCTAACGTCTCTCCTGCAAAACGAGAACCCCCATTAACTGTCTCATTAACCCAGACTCTAAAACGAGACCCCATTATGATGTCGAGGAATACATTAACCCACACTCTAAATCAAATCGAATTCGAACCTATTCGATTAAGATCGACTCAGTCCCACCAACACCAGCATATTTCAAAAGCACGAGTCACAGTGATGACGTGGACCCTGTTGACTTCGAAGAACATCCTGTCAGGTTCAACTCCCACAAGGAACTGGGAATGAAAGAACTGCCCAAGAGAGTCGTGCTTTCATTCACACATCTATAAAACCGTTGCAAAAAAAGAGCAGTTTAGGGGATTGGGGGATAAAATAGAGGATTCTACGGGAATTTTACTACTATTTGTGGAAAGAATCGTAGGTTGGGTAATATTTAAGGGTCAATAGTGGGGTCAATACCTAGTTTTCTAGGGCTTTTGGGGTAGAATGGAAATGGCCCGGGGGGATGGGAAAAACAGAGGGGCTACAGGATCCAAATCATGTTCACAAATAAAAGAAGGTTTTTGATAGTATCAATGACCTGGAAGAGCTCGAACGTGCTTTCGAATCCAAGGACGGCCACTTTTTTCGAAATGTCGCTTGCCTCCGGCTTCAAGGTCGGCCACAGTTTGTGTGTCATCAAAAAGGTCAGTCAACTGGGAACATGCAAAGTTCCAAATCTCTTCACTAGCTGCATCACCCTCCTTGAAATGGTCTCTTTTCCAACCTAGGAGAGATTTAATTACATCGATGCTCCCCTCCCTGATCATACTTGCAACATCTCCTACCACGCAATCTTTGGCTTTCTTGTTGGGACGCTTGCTGACCTCACTGAGTTTCTTGAATGTAATCCAAGGGAGTTTGAAGGTGAGGTCCTCTGTAGTGCTGACGTGCTGTGTAAGCTCACTGAGGGATTCAATGCCGACGTGATCATCATCATGTCCGTAGTACCCAAAGCTAACAAACTGCTCTTTCAAACCGAACTCGTCTTCAATCTCTACATCTGAGCCAACCGACAATTCCTCCTCCATCGACTCCTGCTGCGCCCTGGAATGAACCTGTAGCAAAGAACATAAGTGAGGGGACGAGAGTAGACTCCTGCCTTTTTCTCTGCTGTCTGTGTCATTACCTCCACCTGGGTTTCTTCGTTTTTCTGAGAAGGTGAAAGCATAGCACAACACAATAAAAGATGTCTTAGCTACAACTCATCTTATCATGCTGGAACAGTATCCATTTTTGACTTACCTTTGATTTCTTGGTAGCTACTTTTTTGCTCGGGTTATCTGAACTGAGCCTTTTCTCTTTTCTGGAATAGAAAAGCAGAGAGAGAAGGCGATGTATGTTAGGCACAAAACAAAGAGGGTAAATATTACTTTCGGGTAATGAGGAAATGAAACGAAGACTCACATTCTTGGTCTTTTGTTTGCCATTTGCCTTTTCTGTCTGTTTCTTCTTCTCCTCCTCCTGTGTAATGTACAACTGTTTTGTTAGAGAGTGATTCATGATGGGGGGGGAGAGCAACATACATGAGCACTCACACTTTTGTCTGAAGCTTTTGCCTTTTCTGCCTGTTTCTTCTTCTCCTTCTGCTGTGTAATGTACAACTGTTTTGTTAGAGAGTGATTCATGATGGGGGAGAGAAACATACATGAGCACTCACACTTTTGTCTGAAGTAGCAGAAGACCCATCTTTTGCACTCTAAACAAGAGACGACAAGGGGTGTGGGGTGGGGGTGAAGTCAGTGAATCCAGGCCACAGCATTAGTCGAGATGGCCTTTCTACTCTTCACTCACAGTGGCCTTGGACGCCTTTCGAAGGCCCTTTAAAGCTTTGGCGGCAGCTTCTTGTAAGAGCTGCTGTGTTTGCGCCTGACTGTCTGTCCCTTTGTCTGTTTCCAGTGTATGCACTCGCCCTCTGGTCCCTTTCTGGTCACTGTGCAAGAATTCAATCTGCTTTTCTGCAGTGGACAAGCGACTGGAAAGGGTCAGCACTGAATTTTGGATAGCTTTGATGCCACTATTGATCTCTTCCAAGGTCACCTACATTGTCAAAAAAAAAGGCAGTGTAATTTTTGGTCATCATTAGACGAAAGGGGAAAGCAAAATATCATACCTTGTCAGACGGGCCAGGGCCTCCATGATGGTTGATGTAGCTGTCACATCTGAACAGAGCAGAGTCCTGCTCCCTGAACAAGCTTGACTGGAATTGCGGAGGTGGTGGACAGGTAGTACTAGAGAAGATTCGGGACTGACTGTTTTGCTTCTGGTGCATGTCCCCATTGCCTATGGCTGTGTACTTATCCTGGTCTACACGCCGCTGAACTGGGAGGGGAGAAGGATCATAGCATGGTTAGAATGGGGGCTGTCAACAAAAGACATCAACGCAACATGTAGTATATTACCAAGGCCCACATTGCCTTGTTCAATGAGGGCAATGCATTCTTCGGTGGAAATAAGCTCTGGAAGGGTTGTATCACTCATTTGAAATGTCCTAGGTGTGTTTCCAACATCACCGGTGAATGGCATGAACTCGGAGAAATCGTTACTGCTGGGGGGTATGATCTCTTGAGTGGGCGGGGCAGCTTGCAAATTCTCATGGCGGGATGTGTCGGAGCAAATGGTGCTTGCGTTTGAAGCGGCACAGCAAATATCCGGATCATCATGCTGGCTAGATAAAGATATCTTGGTAGAAGAGCTGCTGTTAGAGGAACTGGAAGAGAAAGCTGATGTGGAGGGCGTTTTCCTCTGATTTTTAGCTCTTCGAGGAGGCAGTTCCGCACTCTCGACTGATGATCTTCTAGATGCACCGCAAGTTGATGCCCGTTCTGAAGCTCTCTTGACCATATCGACTTTACCTTTGACGCCAGCTAGGACACTGCATGCTTTGTCTAGATTCCCAATGTTGTGGTATGAGAATGCAATGTCGCTGCCCACCCTCCTTCCGCCTAAAAGCTTGCAGCTCCCATCAATCTGGTTCTCGTTCAAGTATAGACGCTTATCCTTGAGTTTCTTGTTGGTTGGCTTGTTGAAGTTCTTGCGAATGGTCTGGAGCGAGTTCTTGACAACCAACTGGTACACTGCATCTCTTGCACCAAAGGCAGTGTTGTCTCGGTACCTAATACCAAATTCGGTTGTGAGGGCTTCCACAATTTCTTTCACCAT
>CAICTM010000862.1:29404-45060 GCA_903772945.1 Seminavis robusta
GACTTGGCCCAATCGGAAGCTGGTGCCGGATTCTTCTGGCGGAGGCTGGCCGCAGCTAACACCATGGTGACAATAAAAAGCACAAAGAGGACAGAAACAAAAGAGATCTGGTTTTCGCATCAATGGCTTTTTTGGGCTTGGGGGTAACTGCACCGAGTTGGACTGGCAGCTAATTTCCTGTCATGCCTCTATGTGAAGGAGTGGCCTGCTCGCCATTCGAATTTTAATCGTCATTGTGTTGCCGCCATTTCCCAAGAACCAAGTCTCGGCTTACTTTGTGAAACTGCCTCACATTTTTCTCATGATCACAATAAAGTAAATCCGAGAGAGAGTGTTCTCTGCTGATAGAAAGAAAGAAAAGAAGAAGAAGAAGAGAGAAAAAACCATGTCAGAAATCCAAAGACATGTTGCGAAGGACAGGGACCCCTACGAGTGTCCTCAGTGCAAGAAGCATGCTGCACACACCGACCTTGTAGGTAGGCAGCTCAAAAGGGAGCACTCTGACATCTTGGAACAGCTGTCCTGTGAAACACCTGGTTGTAGGCAGAAGCTTTGGTTGGTCTGTACTCTCTGCGCGAGATCGGCCAGCGGTAGAAGCAGGGCTAGTCTCGTCAATTATAACAGTCTGTATGCACATCTGAGGTCAAACGTCCACAAAAGATCAGTTAACTTGAGTGCAAAAGATGGTTGCAAACATCTCGATGATGACCAGCTGGAGGAGCTGAAGCAACGTAGAGCAATGGCTTACACATTTATTCCTGATGGCACTGCTGGCGAATTCTACAGGCACCAGATCATTCACCAGCAGAGTGGAATTTCGAAGCTGGTGGCTCAGAGCTACTTCAGAAGTGGTTTCAGCTTTGACAAAGACTCTATCAGACCAGACGAGGCGATGGTGGATTGGATAATGTTACAGGAGCCCGCCAGTTTTTGGAACACAACATGGACGTGCACGTTGTGGAGGTCCCAAAAGATATGTTGTCGAAAATTCAGATTCTTGCCAAGAACCAGATCTATTCAGTCCCATACGACTATCGCGACGATACAAGTGTTTTCAACGGGATCAAGATGCTGCCTTACAGTCCCGCTGCGAGGTCGCTCCGTGTTGCCATCACAAGGTGTCTCCCAATGCCAAACATATACACCACTGAGAACCATGCATACACTTCCTTTAGGGAGTGCACTGCAGGCTCCTGCACAGGGGACTCCCATGTCTCTCATGACGCTGCAGGATCTTTTTGAACCGAGCCTCTCCATTCCTGGTAAAATCAGCTGGATAACCGAGACCCAAAGGGCGAAAAAACTGATGGTTCGCTCTCTGCAGAAATCGCTCTCGTAGAGGACAAGCGAATCAATGTATCCTAAGAGCATGACATGGACTTGTTCAAGTCTAGTGTGGTGGATGGCTCCATACCTTGGGACTCAACTGGAAGATGTAATGTTCCTCCGTTCATTATATGGACCGACGGCGTCACCACTTGTTATATCAAGAAAAACAGCAATGTCTGGGCAGGGTCTATCACGCTGGGCCCGACCAAGGACAACTTTAACTCAATGGACAACACAACTGCACTTGTCATTGGGAGAGAAAAGGATCTGGAAGACAATGCAGTGGACCACTCTCATGTCATGGGAATAGTAAACTGTGAAATTCAGACCATAGTAGTGGAGGGACCACCTTCCCAGTACCACACTCGAGCACACGACAGGGTCATTCATGTTGTGATGGGGCAGTTTGGTTACTTTGGAGACCAGCCTGAGAGAAGGAAGGTCACTGCAACTGCGGCGCTGAAACAGTCATACCACACCAGGTTCAGACACAGAGCTCACCACAAGGAAATATTTGATCTGTTGAAACCCTGCGAACATTGCTTCAATCTTCTCCGGGAAGGCACTGAACCAACGAGCTGTGCCAACTGCTGCTGCTGGGATGCAATGGACAAAGGCCCTGTGAAGCCAAAGCTGGCGACATCACCATCCAATGAATACCCAGATCCGGGCGCTCTTGAAGGGAACCCAGCTGGGATCCAGTATCTGTCTTCTGATGGGAAAATTGAACCTGTAGAGCTGTCATATGATAGGTTGCTATCCTCTTTCCAACTTGCTTACCAGAAGTTTGTAAGCTGCGAGTGGTCTGATACTGTCACGGCAGAATTCCTCAGGACAGAGTGCATCGAAGGGCATGCTATCCAAAAACTAATTGCGAATGGCACCAGGGCAGTCACCCTCAGTGATCTTGATGGTATTCTTGACCCTATTCAGAGGGAAGCGGTTCGACAGGATTACCTGAAGAACCCAGACAACTACAAGATGCCGGAACCTAACTCCCACTGGACTCATGGGGACTCAATATCGATGTTTGTTGATTCGCCAATGCACTTGTTGTTTCTTGGGATTGTCAAGACAGTTGTCAAGTCTATCATTGAGTGGATGAAGCAGCAGGGACTGTACTCTGATTTTGTGAAGAGGGCTGATGGTTACAACGAGAAACTGAGAGACCTGAATCTGGAGTGGCTCCCCTTGCAGGACTTCAGGGAGGGGAAGTTTGGTGGATGGGTCAGTGAGAACTACCTGGCCTTCTCTCGAATAATGAAGTGGTTCTTCCAGGAAATCAGGTTTCTGGTGAAGGCATCAGATGACGAGGGAATGGATGTCCCATCTGTGTTACCAAACAAGAACTGGAGGAGGTGCCACTATGTTTACTGGCTCAAGAGCCGAGGACAGACTGTGAAGAAGGGCGAAGTTGTACCCGACCTCAAAGAACGGGTGAAGGCTCTGATCGAACGACCGGGTGGCCCACCAGATGAGATAAGTGGTGCTGAATACGAACCTTCCCAGGTGGAGAGAACTCTCATTGCCCTGGAGAACATGCTGAACTCGGTGATGGTATCGGAAGTTGTTCCTGGGGTGACATCGAAAGAGGCCTCTCTCTGTGTAAAGATTTTCCTCACCGAGTACAATCTGTTGGACAACCAGATCAAGGCTGACAACAAAGAGAAGGCAATCCTGAGTTGCCCCAATTTGCTGTCCCTCATGAATCTTCCCGCAATGCTCGAAGAATTTGGTCCATTGAGGCTTCTGTGGGAGGGCGGTGTCCATGGAGAAAGCTTCCTCAGGCTTATCAAACCATATTTGAGGTTCGGCCTTCGCAAAAACTTTGCAGAAAATGCAATGAGACATTGCATGGAAGATTCTTCCTACCGACACTCTTACGCGAGCCACACAATCCCGGCTGGGATGACGGCTCTTGCTCCGAGAATCCCCAAGTGTCTTGTATTCGACTGGCGGAGTCTGTTCACTATAAAGAGGCGCAGCGTTCGTAGGTACGAGGCACTTGGTGTGGTCGAGGCGATTCTGACACAGCGAAATGTGCTTTCGGTTTTGATAGTGAATAGGATGGTAGGGTCTATGAAACAGACTCTTGTTTTTGTGGCTGTGAAGAAGACAGGTGCCTCTGACGAGCTTGCCGTGCACCAAATCAAGGAAATCATGCCGGATTCACAGGAGAGATGCTTTGGTGACCAGTATCTGAGATGGGGTACTGCGATGGGAGACTCTGTCCCTGTTTCATCCCTTGAAAGAGTACTCCCGTTTCCTCAAGTGGAAGTCACCTTTGGTATTCTCTTGCCCAGGATCCAAACAAGCGCACCCCCAGGGCACACGCTGGTCTGCCACAACCGTCTTCGTATTTAGCAAAAGCAAAGTAGCTTTGAAATGTATTAGAACTTGAGTTGAAAGTTTTCGACCAAGGATAGAAACAGTCGTGCTTCTTTTTGTGATGGTGATTGTTGTGGAGTCTAACAGATTGTGAATCCCATGGAATGTCCATGCTCCCGTTGAAAGAGAAATGTCATCGGAGATAGTCTTGTTGAGTTGAGGCTTTTCGACAATACCGGTAGAAAGAGTCGTGTTTTCTGTTGTGCGTTGATTGTTTTCGAGTACAATCGTGATGTCCCACTTCCACGCTGGTTCTTTTTGTGCTCTTGATTTTTTGGAGTCACACCCAACTTCCACGCTCCAGTATTTAAAAAAGAAACGTCCCTTACTGACATCGTTTGTCATCGGGTGGCAGTAGTCGAGCTCAAAGTCTCTTTGTAGCCACAAAATCGAATCAAAAAAGCCCAGATAGCACCCTTTTTGATCCACAGAGAGACAAAAACCAATCGACCATGGACCAAAACAATACGCCAATGATTCATTACCTCCTGATTTTTCTGGGAGTCGAGCCCCGCACTATCAGACTGATGCGTGATGTTTTTGGTGTTGTGGACATCAATCACCTTGGCCTTTTCCTATGCGAGTTTTTTAATGAATCACCTCATGGTATCAATGCATCCAACTATGAGGTGTCAGTCGAGGTCATCTTTGGAGGTGACTACTGGCTGGTAAAGAAACTTGTCTATTTCTTTTTGCACTTCACTGCGTTCGCAGCAACGTTGGAGGCGCTCAATTGCAGTCGCGGCGAAAGAGCTCTCTCTTTCTACCTTGGTTACTTGCATGGCTCCCGAGTCAATGGCGACACTAATGCTTTCCAGCTATACGTGGAGTCCTTCACTAGCCACAACCCACTCCCCGATGATTACCAGAATCACGAGGTGAACCCTTTCCTTGTTCCCTTACTTCCTGTGGGAGATGCTCATTATCACGCGGATGCACTCGAGACTACTTTCGCAATCAAGCATGTAATCAGCACAACTGTTTATATCTTGGGTGACGTGCAAGTCTTTCTGGCTGGGCGATTGAATGTGTACAACGCGTTGGTTTTGGACGATGTTGTTATGAAGTTTACCTTGCAACTCAAGAACGTAGATCAAAATCGTATGTCTCCCGGATCTCCAGTCCCTGAAACTGACTTGCATCTGTTGGGTAGGTAGTAAAACGCCATTATAGTTAGTTTCAGTGTCTTTCTGAAGAAGTGTAGATTTGTGGCTGTCTTCATAAGTTCTGGAGTTCTACTTGTTGTGTATGTAAGGAAACACCCTTGATTGTTTTGGAGTCCACCTGATGCCCAGTGCGTTGAAGAACGAGAAACTTCCTTCGACCTAGGATAGAAACAGTCGTGCTTCTTTTTGTGACGTGATTGTTGTGGAGTCTAAAGATTGTGAATCCCATGGAATGTCCATGCTCCCGTTGAAAGGAAATGGTTGAGGCTTTTCGACTACTGTAGAAAAGTCGTGTTTCTGTGAGCCGTTGATTGTGTCGATACAATCGTGATGTCCACTTCCACGCTGTGGTCAAAACAATAGAAACGTCTCTTGTTGAGATTGTTTCCTTACGCCACTGTGTCCTCCGTGGTCTATCTGCTCATAAAATTGACATTGGACCTGCTTGGACCAAAATACGGAAGAAGAAGAACCAAATGCAGAACGGACAACTTACACGATTGCTGACAACAACAATGTCGTTGCGGAGGGGTTTTTCGATGTTGACAATGTCCAAATGAACTGGAATGATGGAGTCATGATGAGGACTTCACCTTCCTCAGGTCCGGCGTGTCCATCGTCATTTGGTATGGTTGCGGTAAGTATGAAACGCTTCATGATGTTACCGCGACGGGTTATGAAAAATTGATGAATTCGAAGATGAACGTTCAACAATATGATTCAAGCGCTGACTGCAAAGCCATGGTGTTGGATCCCGTAGTCGACTGGATTAGCAAATCGACAACCATGTCAAAGCGAACTTTTCGACGAGTACGGCATCACAATTATTTTCTTCCCACGTGAAAGAGGCTTTGATGATCGTGGCGAGATTGGTGGTGGTGGGAACCAGAGCCTTCGTGACACCTAGGCGAAGAGGCTTTCCGCCGGTGATGGACGTTGTAGGAGTCTTCCGTATGATGCCCAGGTTGCTCGTGATATCATGATATCTTCGACCTCAATGAAACGAGACGTGGGGGGTTGCTTTCATCAATTCAGTACTGTCTTGGAGGGAATGGATTATCACATGCGTGACATGGTTGAGTGGCACGAATGTTTTCTGAGGAAGTCGCTGGTGTCTATAAAGTATAGTAAACCACGACATAGGCTCACTGTCTAATGCTTCTTGGCCCCACCTAGAGAAGTGCCCGGTCCCAGTATATCCCCTTGTATTGCTCCCCTCTACGACATTGCTGCACACTCGATCTAGGGACTCCCTTGTAATGTCAAGCGCGAAGGGTAGATTGGAATGAACATGTAGCCGCCTACGAAGCTGACACCATGGTTCAATCCTATGTGCTATCTTGCCGTTCTTCCCAATGTGGTGGGCCTTGATGACAGCACAACTGGCAGCTCCAGTGATTATCCCGTCTTAGTGGTTGAACCTCTCTCTGTGTTTGTGTCTCATCGCACCTGCCGTGCTCTCTTCTTTGGCTTTGAAAGTCTTCATCCGGCGTCCAGGAAGACCTTATCTGTCGCTGCCTCTGACCGAGGCACGGAGTCTTGGAGTAAAGTGAGAGTATTCCTCTGCCTCCTCAGAAAACCCAATATGGCAAAGGGCGCTCGTAAGGAGCTTACGAGACACATCCATCGATGTTGGTTTGGTTCTGGTAGCGAACAGGAGGACTGAATTTGTCTGGGGACGCCAAAAAATAATGCGACCCCTCGATCCCACAGGCAAGTGCATCCACTCCTGTTTTCTTTGCATTATCAAGTGTATCCTCGGTATGTGTTGTTTCGCCCAGTTCATGGACACCGTCGTACCAGCGCGCTGTAGTCCATTACTGTATTTGTCCGTCTATGAACTCGATCGAGTGAATTGTGTTGTATTGAGTTTCTTCTTCAGATCATACTTCTGCACTGAAGCCCACCCACCGACTCGGTACCTTTCGTCCAAATAGGCAGTGTGGGTGAGAATTGATCCACGTACTTGTCCTGTAGATCTGTTTCGAGTATTGTCGAGTTGGCACACCATATCCTCCGTGCCAACCGTCACCCTCGACTCTGCGCAATTCCTGTACAAGCTCAGGATGTTGGAGTGTTGCTCAACAAGTACAAGCCGCTCATGTTATTGATACACCACCACTTGTCCTGATCCAGCGTCTTATTTCTGTGGACTCTTCTCTGTCTGGGAATCGCGAAGCTTTCTTTGGAGCACTCAACTCTCTCTCAAGGAATGGAAGATTTAGAGTTGGATGAGACTTTTATATTCGGCAAGACCGCCAAGATTCTTTCGATGAGCTCCCGAAGGGGTGGCGGAGGGAACTTTGTCTCTTGATAGATCGCTGACTACTCTTGCTTGTAAACGACAACATCTACATGTGCAGTTGTGTCGTCCTCGGTAACTGCTGTTTTGCTTTCTCGATGGACGCTTATGTGAGGCCCTCTAAGCGCGATGCCACATTGGGGACTGAAAAGGGGGCAGTGTCTTCTGTAAGTGTCGAGTCGTCATCGGTTCCGGATCTGGACTTGTTCATTGGCAGTGTGTTCCTGCGTCTTGCAGCTCCTGTGTTCTCATTAGTACCGGGGGTGATCCATCTTTGGGCACCACCAAGCAAAAGGACAGAGTCGAGGTCCTTGTTGGAGGGGAATCTGTGTCCTTCCCGCGAACCCACAGTCCTGCACACTATCCGAAGCGACAGAGTCGAGTCCTTGTTGGAGGGGAATCTATGTCCCTTCCGCGAACCCACAGTCCTGCACCCCGCGCCTGGAGTCAATTTGACAGGAACGAAGCAACTGAAATCAAGCAAAAGGACAGAGTGAGGTCCTTGTTGGAGGGGAATCTGTGTCCTTCCCGCGAACCCACAGTCCTGCACACTATCCGAAGCGACAGAGTCGAGGTCCTTGTTGGAGGGGAATCTATGTCCTTCCGCGAACCACAGTCCTGCACCCCGCTGCCTGGAGTCTGTTGTTGATTATTTCCGTCCACCTTGGATGGAGCCGCTGATTTTGGCCGATATCAATGTTGGTTTGTCTAGGGTTTGTCTAGACTGACAAAATTATGATGGTTGTGGCCTTGATTTATAAGGATAATGCGGGCATGGCATCTTACTTCCTAGTTACACAACACAAAAGGATCTGTAACTGTAAAGTCGTCTGTGTAACTGTAAAGTCATCTTAATTAGACAAAGCGACAGGATCTGTATTAGACAATTAGACAACAGGTTCTTGGCTTAAGTATCTTAAGACACTGGGGAGAACACCTGTGTAATTACCTTATCTTGCGGAAACATCTGGTGTATCCACCCATGCAGCTAGATCCGCAGATATGGCATTGCTCACTTTTTGCAACATGGCAAGGTGAGGAACCCTTTACGTGCACGTATGTTTGATCGATCCAGACACTGCTCCATTTACCATTTATTTTCTGTCACAGAACAAAACAGACCGCTCGCAGATACCGGGGGCAAAGCTCCAAGGAAGCGCTGAGCACAAAAGCGGCAGGCAAAGTGGACGAACTGTCGCTGGTGTCAAGAAGCCCCACAGGTACCGCCCCGTACTGTGGCCTTGAGAGAGATTCGTAAGTTTCAGAAAAGCACCGACCTCCTCATCAAGAAGCTCCGTTCCAGCGTCTGGTGGGGAGATATCCCAGGATTAAAAGTCAGATCTTCGTTACCAGTCCACTGCGGTCATGGCCTTGCAGGAGGCCTCTGAGCCTACCTAGTTGGCCTGTTCGAAGACACGAACATATGTGCTATTCACGAAGCGTGTGACCATCATGCCCAAAGAATCAACTGCAAGAAGGATCCGCGGGGAAAGGAACTGAACTGATCTGACGGCCGGAATAGATTAGGGTCAGTAGTTAGAACCATCTTTGGAATCAGACTGGGACTGGATTTTAGTCGTTTGTAGATAGCAAAAAGCAAATGGCTCCAGATTAGTGTCGCCACTCGTCCCTCCACTGTTGTGCACTTCTGCTTCCATGACAACTATACCATTTTGGCTTCCGACCTGCTATGGAAGATCTAGAGGACCTGTTACACGAAAACTGATGATATGGCAGTCCCTGCTGCGAATAACAGGAACAGAAGGGATATCAGGCAACATTCTTTCCTCAACGAGGAACACAACGAGACTTACCACTGGTACAGATTTGAGCAGATCGAAACTGACAGAAGATTAATCTTGTTCGAGCCATCAACAGATTTCTTACCGAGGCGTCCAGTATCTCTCTTTCGGGTGGACTGCCCATTGGAATCCTGCTGGATGGCATTTTACTCTTGCACAGATGGATACCCCTTCCACATTGGAGGCAATCCTGGAGTTCATGAGGATGCTTTGCATCTTCTAATGTGCCCCCGATATTCGAGCTGTACAGAGAACCGTACGAGGCCCTCCTTGCCCACCAGTTCATGACAAGACACACAGTGCACATCACCAGACTGAAAGAGGAGGAATCAGTTGTGGCAGATGCCAGATTAAAGCACACTGCATGGTTGTTCTTGGCGAGTGGAGATGCTCCCTGAATGTCCCAGTTCCATTTACGGCCTGGGCTCATACTTTTCCACGGGAAGCCGAACACCGAAGCGCTTCCCCTCTGGATCTGTCACTACAAGAAACAACAACAACACTAATAGCAACAACACAAACCTATCGGTCATACCTATACCATTACACTACCTATTAGCACCATTAGAAGCATTGAAACGAAGCGAAAGGACCTCAGGAAGCCTGTTTTCTGTTATCTTGTTTAAGAGTATTGTTTTACTATAGGATTCACTCAACGTCATCACGGAAAACATAAACCCCTTTTTCCTCTCTTTATCCTCATGCAAGTTCCGTCGAAAGGATCGATACCTCCTATCCCTTAGCGCACCTCCCTCTATCAAGGCGACTTATCAAGCGGCTCTCTCCGGACTCAGATTAGAAAGCCCATCCCAATTAAAATCCTACTAGATCGGGCGGGTTTTCTTTTCTCGACCGCCGACGACCAGGTTGGAAGAAATTGAACACATGAAGAAGTCTACCGTCTCGCACACCGACACACAGAAACACAATTTCCCATATCGTAATCGTTGTGTTTCTAAGCTAGCTCCTGACGCCGCCGGAAATCCCATTGTCGATCCTCTTTTTGCGAACGATCGATCTTTTCCTGCAACAAGCAACCAGGCTCGGTTAACCTCAACCTCAGGCAACCGGTGACGTATGATCGACTCGAATCGCGAATCAAATCGACTTTCGATTCGACGATCCAAGAACTCGCTACTCCGTGAATCGACTTCCCGCGACCGTACCACTTCCGCATTCGTACCTCTCCTCCGGTACGAAGCACTATTATCAAGAAGACTTCACGAGATACCTGCAGTGACCACCAGAAGAGAATTACACCTGTATTTCTTACTTTCTACCGGACACTGTGGTTTCTCCCGATCCTTGTTGGAACTGATCCTACTGAATCCGAACCAGTCCCTATACAGACTGATTGACTGTTCGAACACCTCTACTGTTACCATTCCCTCATTGTTTATCTAACTCTCTCCACGCAGAGGAACAACAAACAACAACAGACTTTCCTGTAAGGACTTGAGTTCTTGTATCACCCAGGCTGGCTGAATTTGCCAGTTTCACAGCCCCTCCCTGGGATACCAGCTTCCACTCTCCAAAGATACTACACCCCACAAGCAACAACTACAAAAGCTGTCCCCTCTAGCGTGTTTGGTCTAGATTGTGCAACACTCCATTGAAACAGCCACCTCTCTGCTACTGCACCTGACTCTCTACTGAGCTGTGGTGACTCCAAAGGATTGAACCCCAGACAGAACTGCAGCGTGGTGTGGCATAGATATTATACATAACTGACTCTATCTCTCTCTCTCATTGATTGTGAGTGACTCTCCAGTGACTTTCACAGTTCCACCTGAATCGAGACCCTCCCCACATCTTGGTTGACTCTCTGCTGAAGTTGTGGTGCCTTCACCAGATTGAGTACCAGCCTTTGAGACAACACAGTGTCACCAGTAACACAGACCCATCAACCAACAACACCCCTTGATCCCCCCACCACTGCCTCTACTGGCTATAGCGTGACTTCTCCAGTTTCCCTGAAAGAATCCTAACAGCCTTTGGCTCTGATACCATTTCTCCTGCAGGTAGTGGTATACCTGCACCAGACTTGGCCACAGCCTTTGTCCAGTGGCAACAACAACCCAACAACTTGATATAAACCTTGATTACCAGTGCCTCAGTGCATTGCCCCTTGAATACACCCTTCTACATCAATCATCTCGCCACCCACAAAGCAACCTCCATTGCTTGGTTGAAGCAACGACACTACAGTCAACACTCCCGGATACACACACTCTCCCACCAACCCACCTACCACCCACCATGACTCCCCATGTCTACCCACTACTTCACTACAACCCAAGGTCCTCCAGACATTCCCCCACTCCCACACTTCACCCAAACCAACCACATCCACCATCCTCCGCAGACTACACAACACCACTCCCCCAGATGATCAGCCAACAGCTCCTAGAGCATGCAGCCATCTTGAGGTCACACCCTTCCGAATCACACCCTACCCTATCAGGGAGGATGCCTTTGTTCTCACCCTGAACAGAGGCACGCCTCTATCCTACACACACCCATCAACCATGCTACATTCCAACTCCTACAACAACACTCCAACACCAACAGGACTCCCCTCCTGCCCCTGGCACCAGCCCACTTCCCGTGCCCCCTTACCTCCTTCTATTGACTCAACAACCCCTCGAACAGCCACAACACTCCAGCAGCCACTGTGCCTCCCTCCTGGGACCACAACTGCCAGTGTGTCATTTGACCCCATCTTCTGCCTGCTTGTTGGCCTCTATCTAACAATTTTTGTGCATTGGATGGGTTACACCCTGCTCTGGTCCAGCCTGAGGAGTACCACCTCCTACGGGCTCTGCTGGCATCTTGCCTTGCATGCCAAGGCCCTTGCCACAGCTTGGGACCTGATCACCCAGACACACTTACTGGCGAGCACTCTTTGGTCTGGCAATCTAACTGGTCCTCACGGTCCCTATGGTATAATGGTTTCAATACCGACAAAAATCCTGTGTAAGCCCCTGTAACCCAGGTTTTGCGCTGCAGGTTCCCTATCAATGTGCTCACCCCCTACCCAGGGCATCTGTCTACTTGGTGCTGGCTCCACGTGGGCCAGTGGATGAGGTCATATTGATTGGGCAAATAAGTAGATGACGACTCAGCTAGGTGGGGGCTTCCCCACCAATTGCCCGCGTCACAAAAGCCACTCCGTGGCCATAGTTTGTTAAACTAACGAGTATTTTACACCCTACGGCCCTGGGCTCATACATTTGTGATCCGACACTTATTGTGATTTGAATGAAAGTGATTGCATGGTATGAGAGGCCGAAGCAGCAATGAATAAGTACAATGCACATTTCAACGGATCTTTACCTAACCTAGATTATTCGTACAAACACATCCTTTTATTGGAGGTATCTCTTGTGTCGGGCAATCCCAGGCGTTGCTGTCTCCGGTTGGACTAGATAGTGGGAGAGTGTACCAGATTTTGTGTAGATGTACCTAGCCTTGTAGACACCCTCGCCGATGCAGGAAGTCCTCAACCTGGAAAACAATTTCTTGTGCAAGGCCTGCGAACCCAGCGACAGAAGGGTAATCAGGGAAATGTAGCAGCAGGCATCGTCCGTTGTACCAAAGTACCAAAAGCTCTTTTGCTCCTCCTCCTTAACGATCACACCTCCCTTTGCCTTTGCCAGTTCATCTCGCAGCTTGCAAATAGATACCTCCCCGAGGCAAAGTTTAGACATACCGTGAAGCTTCAGCCTGTATACCTTGACGCCTCTGACTGATGCCTGCGCAATGTCACAGTTTGGTTGCCCTGTGCTTCTTCTGTTTCTGTTTTTGGATAACTTTAGCCTTGTCAGATCATACTTTTCCTTCTTGATACAGGACGACAAAGCTGAGTGTAGAAGATTCAATGGTACCATATTCTTTGTGGCCATTGGGGAGCACTGTAGTTCATCCTGCCTAGAAAACCCTGCCCAACTTTTGCACAGTGTTCCTTCAAGCTGAATGGTTTCGGCAAAGAAACGTGCCTGAACTCCCAAGTCATCGTGACTAGTATAACTGCACCTGCAGAAATCCGTGGAGAGAGCTGGGGGGTTGCCCAAAACTTTGCCTGTAAGGTGCGGTGTTGGGGAAGCAACAGACGAATCGACCTTTTTGTGTTTCTTCGCCGAGACACTGGGCTGGACTTTGGCCTTTCTTTTGGACTTTCGGGTATTCGACCCGACGGCTGGGGCCTTCTTGCTGGATACCTCCTTTGCTAATTGGACCAGTTCAGGGATGTCATTTAGCCTCGACATGAAAGAGGAGTGCCTATTCGACTGACCTCTTCTAGGAAGCATTGCCAACTTCACACGTTCCATTAGACCAGGATGCCTTTGGAATTGTTCCTTTGTGATCACTCCCTGCACATAGCACACTTCGACGCCGTCTTTTCTTTTGATGGGAATTGTTGTCTTAAGTCTAGGATCGGTATCTCGGATCATGACGTCCCAGACTAGAGATGTTGACGATGCTGTGGTCGTTGCGAATGGTCTGGGATGGGGGGGGGGGTTGGTATATCCGTTTCCACAAACCTAACGCTGTCTCGCGTATTCGATGGTCCATCACCCTCGAAGGATACCTCCTTAAGGGTGGGAGTAACTCTGCACCATTTCAATAATTCATAAGGGGGTGCACTCATGCCTGATGGACTATGATACATTTTCCGGTGGAACGAACACCCTGGAGTCCAAAGATCGTATGCTGTGGAGCCTCGACGAGATTCGCAAATGATGTTCTCAGCCTCAGCCTCTGTCATGTCTGGTAGATCTTTATATGCTCTCAGATACCTTGCCACAGAGGCTAGCACAACAGCGTACTTGGACTTTACATCAGTGCCAACCAGATACCGCTGCATGTTCTTGAATCTTGGGTCGGGCTCCTTTTGATCTTTCTTGTTGTGTGTGACACTTCCAGAAATGACAGCAAAGTCCAGATTGAATGCAGGGACCAACCCCATCAAGGCAAGGATGTCCTTGATATGTTGAGCCGAGAAGATACCTGCACAATGAAGGCCCTTTGACATTTTGTATATCTCCGCCTGTGTATGAAACCTCTCCTCTTTTGTGGTCAAGGGAAGCTTCTCTCGGGAGTGGATTAGGTTGCTGATGTACCGGCAGTTCCTCCTGACATTGGCCACCACATGGGCTTTGTTGAGGAAGACTGTACAGCGAGGACTTGCCCCCCCCCCCGAGGCACTGCCTGCAAACATTACAAGGAGCTGGGTGACATACTCAAATAGACCCCCTGGCAAAGACGAGCTGACTGTTCTGTCCCAGTGGTCCTGCATGAATAGGAGCACCGTGGATAGTGTGTAAAGACCACAAAGCGACCCAACAATAGCAACGATCTCCACAAGCTCTGTTTCATAATCCAGATCTCTGAGTTCGATTAGGGAAGTGAGGGCGCTAGCCACAGGGCCATAGTAGTTCCCCTGCTTGTTTGACGATGCCTTGGACCGTAGAGCTACATTGACAAGAGTCCCGTCTGATCTGTCCAGAGTGAAAACACACCCTTCCGAACCAACACCTTCTTGGTAGTATCCTTGAACCGAGCAGCCTGGAAGTCTGTATGGTTCCTTAGACTTGGAAACATCTAGGAATTCTACACAGGCATCAACCGCTTCCCCTGACGCAGCAATTCGGACCAAGGAATCGCTAATCGACTTGCGGTTGTAAAACACAAGAATGACCCTCCAGTACCTGCCACCCCTCTGGATCACTTCCGATAGGATCAAGGAGCCTGAGAGGGTTGGATCGTTCTGCAGATCCCTATGCCTCCTGACACCATTCCCCTCTTCAAGCTCAGTCACAGGACACCCACCTGACAGAGTGATCCATCGGCGGTACTGGGTCATGTCCTCTTGAGAAAAGGTTGGAGTGTCATTGCGCAGCGCAGGAGGCAGTCGATGAAAGCACAAGTGAAGACGCCGCAGTCGTAGCCGTTGAGTTGTGTAGGAATTGCAGGGGTAGATTCACAAAGGGACCAATCTCGGATGGGGAGGGCACGATTGTGCACTCGTTGGTGCTCATCGGCGAGGTATCCCTTCTTGAGAACCAACTACCCATCGGGTAGCTGCCCTGAGCACCATTTCCTTTGCTCGTATCAACTCACACATTTCTTTCATCCTTGGCTCCCAGCCCCGACTGGGAGGGCACTACGAGCTTCTCTGTCAACTAAGGAGAGGAGCCATAGAGTAGTGCAGTAGTAACTTATTCTATTCTAGCAATTCCTAGGTGCTGGGAGGATAGGGGAGCTCTGCTTGCATCTTGTGTTACCCGACCCCTCACAGCACCGGTGGAGATTAACAAACAAACAAACACCCACCTGACAATACCAAGTTGGGCGCCAAAACTCTTGTAAATGTCATCGGCAAGGTCGAAGTAGGGGCGGGATTGGGGATTCGTATCAAGAAATTCATCCTGGCATAAATCTATCATCATGAGTTTGCCAATCATCGTACCCAACTCAAGCCACAAACGAGGCCATGGCAAAAGCTCTCCTTCAGTGTCTAGGGTGCCATCAAGAATCCTCGGGACGGTCCCTCCCTTGTGCTTTAGATTCAAGGCTCTGTCCTTCAGTGGTGCCATGTTCTGCCCCCCAGATACACCAAAGTTCACCTGGAAGTTTCCCCGCTTCTTATCTTGAGTTCTTCGCATT